>LUCW03001187.1:0-25849 GCA_001586965.3 Sphaeroforma sirkka | reverse complement strand
ACAACATAATAACAGATATACAGATTTAAGTATTGGTAGAGGATATACACTTAGGACAAAATCGCAATAATCTATATGCGTTGTGGTCATTTGATTGCCGAAGTTTTCATTTTTTTTGTCTTTATTTTTGTCCAGTTGTGAATTAATGTATGATTCGATGTGTATTACTTCACACAGGTGTTTGAAACCAGAACACACACGTTCCTGGCAATGCTTTCAGTCTTGCTACATGAACTGAAAGCCATCAATTTTGCTTCAACGCGAATGAGTTGACGCTTATAACACGGCACAAGTTTGGTATTTTCATATCTGTGTTCGTGGGAACATGCAGCCAATGCGTATCGAGCATTTCAGGGCAGGCAACTTACGTACGAAACATAGGGTATGCAATAAATTTGCACCGTTTGTCCGCGTAAAGATAAATATGTTCAGCAGATACAATCACGCAGTTTCAAACGAATGGACGGGACAATGAAGAGACAACTTGATACAATCAGCCAGGAAGATGGCTACATGTGTTCCTATATAGTTGATTAAGAAGTTACGTATCTAGCTGACAAAGAAGTTAGCAAACGACAACCGATACTGTATAGCACAATATAACGATCAACAAGCGTTCTTGACCATGTTCTTTGTCTTGCTCTAAATGCGTGCTTAGTATTCAGTATTCTACATTCAAAAAACAAATCTAAATCGTTTGAAGATATTATTACCTTTGCAGTATTCAGCCGCGACGTTCCCGGATGCCGCGTCCAAATCCTCCATTAACTTTCCGAAGCGCATGCCACCGTCGAAGCTCTCGTATGCAGCCCTGAACGTTTCATTCGATCCTAAGGGCAAAAGCAACTCGAATTTGTCGGAACGTTCGGAATCTCCAGCCTCATTTCTCATACGCCATAACCGTACAGTGGTTGGGGTTCGTAAGCCGCCATAGTCCTCCAGGCTCTCTGAAGCGGTCGCCTGTTTGGCACACAGCCGATTGTATGTGGCACAGAAAAATCGCAAACCTTTTCTAGGTTGCAAGAACCTAGTGGTGGCGGAGAGCATACTTTTGTGAACTAGTGGATAACCAGGGCATATCGCTTGGACGAAGCGATGCCTCAGGGTAGTCATTATATGGCCTTCTTTGCAGGTATAATGGGTTAACCACCACGTAGGTGTGTTTTAGTGAGCTGAAAGTAAATACATGTATTTACGAGTCTATGACTGTCTTAGGTCTGTTGAGTCTTGACTGTACGTATGTATTGTCGGAATACCTAAATAGGAGCAGACAACATCAAAAACCGGCGGATTCATAATATTTATAGAGGTTGACCCAGAGGTACATTGGAGAATCAATTTCATTGGCAGTCAGATGACGCAAATTCTTCGTAGTGACGAGTAATAAACGTAAATATGCTTGACCTCATCCCGATCGGGCCAATGTTTCAAAAGTTATGTTTTCAGTTTGTACATACCAGAGCTGGGTCAAAGTACTAAAACTAGCCACATGTAGGCATTATATTAGTCCATCCATACCCAACAGACCTTTCTGGCTGGTACAAACTGAAATCCTTCATAACTTTTAAACCAATAGTCCGATCGGGATGAGAGTCAATCTACAAACGTTTAATAGTCTGAACCAATCGAGATTAGATTTGGATCTCATTCGCGCCGTTCGAGGATAAGCTGGGTGAAATTAATCAAGTCAAAGGGCTGTCTGATAAAACTCCCAGAGCAGGTCGCGTATTAATATGACGAGTATCTTTTTGTATTCGCAATACTTTGCAATATCGCAGTATACTACCCATTCTGAGCGGCTGTGCACTAATAAACCGAGCTCAAGAATCGATTACTCCAACGTCTCGGTATTGTGTTTGAATCATTCATTTATTCATCTTAACTCATGTTTGCATACTACCATTCGACATTGTCGGGGTTCTCCACACTCGCCGGCTCTATCTCCAGGGTTGACGTGGTTGCCGGACTAGCTGCGGCATAACTCTGGCCGCTGTTGAATGGTTCACCCATACGACCTTTCAAAGTAGGGTATGCATCCCTAATTACTTGTTCTGAATCCTGGCTGTGCATAGAATTTAAACTCTCCTCCGAGTTCTGCGAGCCTAGCCCCCTGCCCAGGAATGTTTCTAATTTGCGGCAGTCTCCTAATTTCAAACCCAGATCGCGCATGTCTTGCCGCGTGAGCAGGTCTAGTGTTTCGATGTCTGCGACATTCTCCTCAGCGAGAGTGTCCTGTTGCATCCAGTTGAAATTTTACACGCAGAGTCAGATTACGAGTGAGTAATTTGGACCAGTATAGCACATACACAGATATGTATGATATCAACACATGAACGATTCAACATGCGATTGCACATGCCAGTACGGCTATCAATCTGGTACGAATAACAAAGAGCACAAGTGCCAACGACGCCGCTGGAGGCGAAGCACGCTCATTGAGAGGCGAATAGATCTCTCATTGCCTGATTAATATATATAAGTAGGTGTAAGGAAGATTAAATACTGCCTTGACGTTACATGACCGAAGCGATATAGCGCCTGAGCGGCATCGCCTTACGCTTGGCAGTCGCTCCACGCAGAAATGTAAGGGGTCGCTAGAGGTTGAATCAATTTTCAACGAACACACACTAGACAGCGCCACCATGAGACATATGGGCCTTATTAAGGAGTTCTAGCAAAAGTTAACGACACACGTAGTCCAAACAGTATGTGTATAGTGCACTTCGTTTCACAGCCATCATTGACAAAACAAGTAGCAACAGCTGCCCCCCACCCCTCGACAAGCACCCAACAACTTACAGCGATATGAGTCAGTTCTAAGCGCTTCAGTACGGAATACAATTCCGAGGTGAGGCCTGACTGCAGCTTGCCGGATGTTGGGGTTAAGGCATCCAACTGGGCACTGGCAGGTTTTATGGCTGGACTGCTGGTGGTTTTACTCAGTGTGGCGTTTGGGTTGTTGCCGCTGTGCTTGGCTAGCAGCTCGGCCAGGGCCTAGTATGAGGATAGGCATATAATTGAAATACTGAATACTGACAAGAGTTTCTAGACGCGGTATCAGGATCGGGATGTGCGGTATATGCGAGCAATAGGCTAGCATCCACCTACGTAAAATGCATGTATAAAGAGTATATGTCGCACTGTTCTTAATATACAGCGATAACCCTACGGATAAATGCCACACCTACCTCGTGACCAAAGTCAAGTGCCAGTTCAATAGCGGACCGGTATATGGAACAAGTGGCTTTGTAACTGTCAGATAGGTTCGAGTGTGGCCGCGATGGCTCCTCCTGTCTGGGCGACGAATCCGCTCTGCAAAAGGGCACAGAATAATATAAGACTGACGCCAAATATTTCAAAGACTTATAAATATGTGCACCCACAGGCATATTTAGATGTGTATAATAGCAGATCTATACTGAAGATAAATCTCATGTAAATCGCGCGAGTAGCCCTGCAACACAATAGAAGATGTGACAAGCGCATATGAGCTATTTACTTGCATAATGTTTCATGTGTATGATGTAATCTGACAATTTAATATACGGCACCCATGTAACTCTATAGCGGAAACAGCTGTTGTCACAGGCCGCAATGAATCCTCCTGAATACAGGCGTATACTTCCCGATGATGAACGCACTAATGAATATGCACGCACATGGTAACATATACACACATGTCGGCTCGCCGCCGCTGCTACAATGTGGTACGCTAAAGTATGCTAACAGCACATGGGGCGCTCTTGTTGGCAGCACAGACATGCCTCGAGCATAGGAGCGATTATTTTACAGACAGATGCACAGGCACACAGGCACTACGCATCGATCCACCCACGAGTACATACTTTGGACAACACACACACACAGAGTTATCTACACCCGAACACACATAACTGCATACACGCATACATATACGTTATATCCACGCAATCTTAGTCCACGCAACCAGAAATAATTCCGTTGTTTGTTTGTTCGTTTTTATATTGTCCGCACCTGACAGTGTTCAGAGAACTGATGCTCGAAAGTTTGGGAGACAACTCCGGACTTTCCAGAGGTTCCTCAGTCAGTGACCTGAACACTCGCTCTCCCGACGCGGTCTTCTTACCCATCGCCAGTGTGCGTTGGATCACATCTGACACTCCTTCTAATCGGCCACCCCATGAAGTCATGGGATTCTGCGATCCAGACCTGTTGAGTGTACGAAAAGGGTGTCGAGAAAGCGATTGACTACATGTCTTTAGGTACCAATCAAATGCAGAACTTTGCGACCCTGCAAGATATACATGAGAAGTATGGTAAGGCAGGGCGACTACAAGTGCCTGCTAGCCGCTACACTCGGTAGTTTTAGTCGTGGCACGCGTCATGCCATCCATAGCGCATCCACCTTGGCCTATAGTGTAGTGAAGTAGCATGAAGGCCACATGATCGAGTGCCTATGAGACAGTTCCAACCGTGCAAATAGTGGCTGTGTTTGTCTGTGACAAGTGATTGTGCCTCCACGCCATGGGATCACGAGATTTATGAAATCCAGTCCTTTTGCGGACACGGATATACCATTGGGACTATACAGTAACACGGCGTGGCTCTGGCATTGACGGCTACACTGACGTCTTGTAGCGAATAGATTGGGAATGCCAATTCTTCGTGCGAGGGAGCGCAGCCGAGGCTCGGGGCTTGTGCGACTATACAAGAAGTGCGAATGTGTGAACTCTGCGCCAAATGCGCCCACAAATGGAGTGAATAGAACATGCATGAGCAAACTTACACCGTTGACTGTTCATATACACACTGAAGCAAATGCAGCGCATACGGGCGTGTTTGAGTACGATTAAATCCGCATGCAATGTACAAAACACAGCGTACAAGGTATGAAACGTGGTGACATACAGGAACATCACCCATCAGAAACACCTGCGATCACTGCCATTGGCCATACAGAGACTACTGCCATACCTTTCTGAGTAGTTGGCGGCATCGCTAGACGAGTGCATTATTCTGTTGGATTCAATTTGATCCTGCGGGTTCAACGTAGGACATGAAGGCTTTGTGAGATTTGTGTCTGATTTATGAATTTTATGAATATTGTGCCTGATTCGCGAGGGAACAGAGAAAAAACAAACATCTTCACAGTCGCATGCTCGACCTCGCGTTCGAAGCTGTCAGAAGTGCTGGATTAGGTTGACTGGTTGTTATATCCGCATATTGAAGCTTACGCATTCCTTATACACAATCAAATCCCGGGAGCCACTGGTGGAGTTTCCAAATCACTTAGCCCCTTAACCTTCATTTTATAGAAATCAGAGCTATTTTACGTAGTCAGGGTTATTTTATGTAGTCAGGGTTATTTTACGTACTCAAAGTTATTTAATGTAGTCAGGGTTATTTAATGTAGTCAGGGCTATTTAATGTAGTCAGGGTTATTTTACGTAGTCGAGGTTATTTTATGTACATTTGCAAAACCATATGCGCGACTGCATGTGACTTCACATCACTATTCCAGTAACTGAAACGACCGTACATGTGCTCAGAAGAAACAATGTGTATATCACCCAGGGAATGGGTGATAACAGTCCACTATGGATGGTATGTATAATAATAGGCTCCTGCGTATGTGAGAATTTTATTCTCGATAGTAGGTTTGCGTGCTCTGTAGTTTGAGTACCCTATACACTGTATGTACAAATCCAAGTGTTCATTTGTACTCTTATTAGCTACCATAAGACAATTTGCATACACATAGTGGTACGCGTCGGGTATCCATACGTGGCCGTGTATGCCTAGATTCCTTGTCTTTCAATACATACCAACCACAATACACACACACACACACACACATGCACATATATATAAATACACGCACACACACACACATGCACATATATATAAATACACACACACACACACATACGTATATATATATATATATAAATATAACATACACACACACACACATGCGCATATATATATATAAATACACGCACATTATATATATATATATATTTATATATATAAATATACGCACACACACACACACACACACACACATATATATATATATATATATATACACACACATACATACACACACACACACACACACACACACACACACACACACACACACACACACACACACACATATATATATATATATATATATATATATACATATATGACATAAAAAGTTATGAAATAAAAAGTTAAGAACATCCAAACACCTCCAATTCATTTTGTCGCAAGTGCGCATACCTCATTCTCGAAATCGATGTAACTTTTAGTGTTCACATCCGCTCCCATCTGGACGAGGGCCATGGCCGCTTCTGTATGGCCTAGTATACTGGCAACGTGAAGGGCTGTGCAGTTGAAGTCACTGGGCGTGTCTACCTCGAAGAACACTGTATGTTGGAGTTAAGATAATATTAGTCAATGGGTTCCTAGAGAAGGACTAGCGCATTGGCCTTGAGTATTCTATTGAATTTAATACCGCGAGAGAGAGAGAGAGACAGAAATGGATATAAATATAAGTATGTCATATAGATATTTATCTGTATATAAATATATATCCACAGACACAGAGATCTACATATTCACTCAGTACTATATTCAAGGCAATTACCTCGACCCTCCCTTTCCAGCTGCAGCAGTGCAATGCCGGTAGCCTGGTTGGTAACAGCCGCGGCGTGCAGTGGTGTGACGTTGTGCACGAGATTGATATCGTGCCGCGCCGAGGGCGGTCGTACACCACAGGATGTGAAGGCTACAATGGATAGGATGGGGAGACAGAATGCGAATGAGCTTAAACGACATCAGTGTGAAAACCTGACGACGGGCCAGTAGTAGTTCTGGTGACACTTTTGCTGCTCAGCGTTTGCGAGTGATATTGACAGCTTCGTGAATGAGGAGCAGATTACAGACAACACCTACAAGGTCACGAGGTGCCGTGTGCTCTTAACAGCATTACAGATAAGTGGACTATAAACTGTGTTGGATGACTTCTCCTCGATCACAGACGTAGTGAAATGGATACGACTTCTCAGCAGTGGAGTGGATACTTAAAACATCTCGGTGATCTTGCTTCGATACTAGGTTTCACCGTTATAGCGCACGTGGCCCACTCATTGCCAACAATTATAACATGTACGGATGTATGCCAATAGACAGTAGGCTGTGATCGAAGTGCAAATATACTCTATACATGCCCCAAATGTCTACAGCACATCAAGTGAGGCCAGCAATAAGATATCGCAACGGGCAGTGAGTACAAGTGATTGCAGGACTCTTGAAAATGAACACAAACATAATACCAATGCACCCGCGACACACCAATTGACGAAAGGCTTTCTGCAGCATCACCGATTGCTTAATGATTCAAGGAACGACACACAATGATATAAGCTCGCCTAAGGGGTGATCTAGAAGTTTATCGCATATTGCATTTGTTTGACATGCAGTGTATTTAGGCTACATCTGCGTTGTGCCCAGGATAAAACGATGTGCATTCCAAGGCGTGAGATTTACGGTCACGGTGGCATGCAGTGGATTGTACACCAAACGAGGTGTCAATAACAAACAAGCGTATGCGTGGTATACATGATGGTGTGATAACGTCGTCGATTCTTGCATCGTTAGCTATGCAGTGGACTATGCAACGCATAGGACAGCTTCGCTAGACAGAAACGCTCACTAAAATTTCTACACATACACGTACAGGAACACAGGCGCGTAACATACAGTGAGATGTGGTGACTTCCTCGTAGGTCGCGTTTTTCAATATGTACTGGATCATGTTCGAGTTGCCAGTCAGGCACGCCTGTCGTATTGCCAGCGAAAAGCGTGTGATTGTGACGAAGGGCAGGTTTATCAGGCACATGGTGAATACTGACAACAGATGTCATGTATATTATTTAAGCTCAGCTGCACCGTGCCACCCGATCCCAGTAAAAAAATCCATGATACCAATAAAATACTCATTCTTATCCGTACACACACATCATATTATGCTCGCTGGTCTCGTAGTCGATACGCAAACAAAATGGTGCCTAGAATACTAAGCGCGGAAGATATATAATATTTGCATATGCGACCTTAAGTAAAATATATCATAAAACGGCGACACGCATACGTATCCAATAATGCGGGAAACACAGGGAGTCATGGTGGTATACCTCGTACAGCATCGAGTGCACATCGGCGTTATCAGTCTTCAGCAAATGCTGACAGAAAAAGGCAAGCTGGGGCTTCCTATCCATAGCGGAACGGCAAGTATTTCGGATCAGCCCTGTCTTTTCGGGGGCTGTAGACGTAATGCGCCGAATGAGTTTGAGATTGACATTGATAGCGCGGGATATCGCTCAGGGACAAATGTATGCATAGTATGTGCTCCCCACAATGCATTGTGTGCCTACAGATTAGCAGAATAGAGTTTATGGCACTTCATCACCGATATATACCGCGTGGCTAAACACGTTAGCGCAAAGCATCTATAAAGTATGTGCTAGAAAAGCGTGCACGAATAATATAGGCACGCTGTGGGTACATCTGTCATCTACGATTTGAAAATGAATTCTATCACAGCAGCCATGTGACGCACAATGACATGAGCCCAATCCATCCGTATGTGCTGAAGGGGATGTATGAAGTACACGTCCGATGCAAACTTTACAGCCATGCATGTTCCAGACATACCGTCGTCCGCTATGAACTTGATCACTGCCAACATGCCACGCATGGCTAAGTGCAGCAGTCCAGTGTCCGTTATATGGGACCGTGCCACCAATTCGTGCGCCATGGCGGAGTCGTTGTTCTTCATGGCTAAGCCTGCGTAGACGAGCGGAATGGTTTACTTTTGAGTGGACAAAGCACCAGTACGGGTGCGGCAGTATGGGAGCACTCACTACCCGACGGTCGTTTTACTGACAACAGCTCTATCTCGCGAGCTGCCAAGGACTATGAATACGATAGGGCAATAAATACATAATATAGATAGCCTACTTCCTGTACATGAATTTAAGTATGCGGCCTTGTTCATTCAAATTATTGTCGATCAAGAAAGATATATCTAGACACTATAAATAGAAGTTCAGAGTATACCCTCCCAGGGGACATCATCACAAGCGTAACAGGCACTCATACTCGTTCAAAAGCATCTCGACAGTCTTACCCACAGGTGTCTGTGCGGTCGAGGTCTTCCCAGCCCACCCGGCAGTGGGAGTGTATCTGGGGGTAGAGCCGACAGCGTAGGAATCAGATCCCTTGGCGAGCAGGAAGTGCACCACGTCACTATTGTTGCTACCCACGGCATAGAAGAGAGGAGTGTAGCCGCATGGCAGGCTGTAATAGGAAGAGATTAAAGTGAGATGAGCGCCGAGGAGACGTATATCTGGTCGGTTGCTTTCTCACGTCAGAGCTAAGCATATTTCAATACACATGCGTGGTATGGCGTACAGAATTTAAAGAGTGACGTGGTTCTGTATGGTTCGTTGGGTACAGAGATATGGTGTAAGGGAAACCCAGAGATCGCCCCTGTATCGCTTACAATGCAATTGAATAAGAAACGCGCTCTTTCGCTGCTTTTGCGATGATATTGGACCTGGATGATTCTACTATAGCAAGACAAATGAGCAAAACGAACACGATAATTTGGGATACCATAAACAATTCATGACTACAGCAATTAAATATGCATTCTCGTCTCACATATTAAAGACAGCACAACAAATTCTCAGATACACGCACACCAAATGAATTAAAGACAGCACAACAAATTCTCAGATACACGCACACCAAATGAAGACTTTAGCGAGTGATTGATTGTGCGATCTCCGTCTGCAGTAGCACAAGCTATCAGGAATCGCAAGCATCCATCAGCTTCATGCTAGGTTTCATAAAACCCTACAACGAATACAAACCAAACCCAAGTGCCTGCGAGATCGCAGGATCAGATTAAGAATGTCAGATCTCAACTAGTCGATATCACTTTGTCATATCCAAACACCATACACCCCCTACACGCAGCCCTCTAGTCGCGGACTCACCGACCCTAAACCCTGAACCCGAAAAATCAAACCCAAAACCCAATAGACATACGGTGGGGTGAACGACTTTTTTCCCGATGGGGATGTGGTGCTTCGCTTGTGCGGTATACTGTGCTTCCTTGCCAGATCCAGAGCATTCCCATTATCCGCTATTTGATTGGCCGCCAGGAATTGCTCTCGAAGATGCTCGTCATAGGTCAGGAAGTCGCGTGCATTAAGACCACACTCAGTAGGCGAATGGTTCACCAGTACTTGCACCACTTGATAGTGTCCTCCTTTGCAAGCGAGGTGGATGGGCATCTGCTCGTATGTGTGGAGACTTTCCGTGGGTGTTGCCCTGTGGCAATCGTGCACGTACATGAGTTGCATTAGAGCGAGCTGGCTGACCACTTGACAAGATGCTTAAAGAACAACCAACTAATAATAATAAGCCTCCGGTACTCTGGTACTATATAACCAGTGCGGCTCGAAGTACATGTGCATAGGAGCTTACCATACACTTTGTATCCTCTTCGTTATATCTGCCTTATTCCTCAGCAGCACATACGCCACTTGGCTGAAGCCACGGTCGCATGCGAAGTGGAGGGATGTCCATTCTGTAAACGAGCGAGAAGGCAAGTGAAGAAAAGTTATACAAACAGCACGCAAGCGTCACACTACTATTCGACACGTGACTCCAGTAACCAGTCAGAAGCAGATAAACACCAGGGCACATGTATACATCAAGCCATTGGATGTTGAATACCATGTGCATAAATCGGAAGGCTACAGTTGAAAAGTAAGCGATAGTCAGAAGTTGTAATAGGATATCCTACGTGCGACAAAGTCTTCAGCAATGACCCCACCTATTATTCATCTCTAGCTAATATGAAGCGCAAGCAGTAGACAATTTGAGAACAAAAGGATAAATACAACAATAATAGTAGGTGATTAACCTAGGACCTTATAATACACAAGATATCATGTGTAGGTTAAGATCTCGGCACATTCTCCAATGTAAAAAAACATGTATCCACCCGATAAACGTTAATATATACTATCGTCAAACATGTGCGGATATAGACTTTTGTCGCGGGCTAAATAGAGCACTTGAATCTGCGCTCATACTCATGAATTCTCACAGAACCTTGTTTATCCGGAAGAAAAGCATTGCATGTCAATACATATATACCTTCGATCTCATAGTCAAGATCCGCCGATTTTCGTGCATCATACTTCGTTCTATTACGCATAAAATTGGTGGTGGCATTGACGTCGGCGCCACCTTTGATAGCCCTGTCGACCTGCAAACGATAAAATCTCGACATTTAGTAGAATAACAAGCCTACATACAAGTTTAAGGTATACAATTACGTAGATATCTGCATGAAAATAAGCGCATATAATACTATCATAGCATGTAATTCTTTTTGTAACTTAAGGGTATACATATATATATATATATATAAACATACAAACCAGTATATATACATAGGTATATATATAATATATATATATATGTAAATATGTATACATATATATATATATATATATATATGCATGCATACGTGTATGTATGTAACAGTATAATTGTGTGTACACGTATGCGTATACACACACAAACCAAACCCCGCCCACCCAACAAACGCACACAAACAAACACACACAAACATACAAGCACACAAGAAGAAACACACACACCAAGCACACACAAGCACACAAGAAAACACACACAAAAATAAATATATATACATATAAATATACAAATATATAAATACATACATACATGGATGTAAAAAACCATATATGCATATAAATATACATAATATATACACATACATACATGCATGCATGTGAAAACCATATATATACATATGCATATAATACATATATATGCATATACATTCATTAATATATATATATATATATATATATATATATATATATATATATATATATATATAATATACACATATATATATATATATATATATATATGCATATGTATGTATATATACATACATACATACACACAAAAAATTTATGGAACATAAAAAAGTGTAGAATAGAAATAATACATACATATTATAACTATATATATATGTATGCATCAATCATCATCATCATCATCATCATCATCACATCATATATATATATATATATATATATACAATATTGCCATATACGCATACATACATATTATATATACCAATACCCATACCTATATATATATATATATACGCATATCATCATATCATCATCGCACGCATATATATATATATATATATGCATGCATCATCATCATCATCATCGCCATGCGCATATATATATATATATATATATAGATCCATATATATACATACATACGTACATACGCACGCACATCATCACACATACACATCATCAATAATATATATAATTATAATATATATATATATATAAAAATGTATCTATAAAGAGATATAAACATACACACATACATATATATTGTACGTGCATCTTATATATATATATATATATATATATATATATAATACGCAACACACATAATATTATAGATTTAATTGAATATAGATGTTTATACATATATATGCGTATATATTATTATTATATATATATATATATATATATATATATATATATATATATATATATATATATATATATATATGTATATGCGCGCGTGTAGTTAAATCCATACACACACAATATCATCAACATCATCATCATACATATATGTATATATATATATATATGATATAAACCATACCATCTACATACATACGTACATACATACATATATTATATGCATATATATATATATATATATATATATATATATATATATATATATATATATATATATATGTGCACATACAATACATACATATATATACATATTGCATATACACACATCACATCACACACACAAGACACATCACAGACACAAGATCAATATATATATATATATATATATATATGTTATATATATATATATATATATATATATATATATATATATATATATATATATATATATATATATATATATATATATATATATATGTATATGTATATATATATACCTATATATATATATATATATATATATATATATATATATATATATATATATATATATATATATATATATATATATATATATATTTCATTCATCCATACACACACATAAATGGTGTGAAGTCTATCATTTGCCAATTCTCGTGCGGATCAAATTTCAATGTCTAGTGTTGAATGCAACATACCCCAATTGGGTCGCCGGCTTGCACCGCTAAGTACAGCGAGATGGAGGGTTTACCAAAAATTCGCAGTTCATGTTCATGTGGGAGGGAAGTAAATTTCTACTATAAGTTTAAGCCATGACGCAAGAATCAACTTGCAAAATATATATCAATACTTCGCTTGATGTTCTTAGCGTCAACACCAAATTCAGCCCTCTAAAAATTAACCAATGAACATGTTTAAGCCTTTAATCAAGCATAAAGTGATTATCAGCTCCAATATGCTTGCACAAAAGCGTGGCGTTACTCGATTGAAATCGTCCCGCTATTCTTCAATTGCTGCTTATAAAAGTGTGGTGGTGAAAAACAAAGGGCAACATGATATGTATCGGTTACGTGTCTATTCAGTTTAATAAATAAAGTAATTTTTTTATTTGCTAGCTGATATAAATGCAAAACTAGGTCATAAGACTGGCATACATTAAGCCAAAGGATACAGTATCGTAAATTACAATGAAAAAAACTATTATTATAGTATCTATCCGGCATGATTCGAGCTACCTTCCACCATAAATGTGCGAGTCCAATATCATTGAACCGTTCAGCAACAAACAAATACTCAGATGTAGTGTGACATGAGAATCTCATGTCTACTTACTGTTATATAGAAACGTATTATATACAATAGATTTCATATCTATAGCTTAATACACATAGGCCCATATACATAACTGTGATAGCAACAATGAAACAAATAAATAAGAAACGATCGCCCAGCGTGTTGTACATACCGGCCCAAAGTCGCCCATTAACTCCACCCATGCCACTATGAGCTGGTTATCTAGTATCTCCTTAAAAATTCAGAATGCCTTGCATCCCAGGCGTGCTGGCGCACGTGTTATTGACCTTTATTTGTAATCTGTGTCTTGAGGTTGTTAGCTTGATGCAATACCATGTCATAAATAAATACACATACAATGCTACATACAAATACGACTAACCATAGCTGTCTAAAAAAACAGACGAACACACAACAAATTTACAAATTTTTACTCTCCAGAATTTTGAAAGATCTTGATGTAACCAACGTCCAATCAGATCCCAGTCATATAGAGTTTTGCGATATTTTTTCAAAGTTCATTTTAAAAAACAAGCAAACATCCCGTATGTTCTGTATTTGGAATTTAGAACTCCTGTATTTAGTCCTGTTCCCGTGTTCCGCCTTCCCGCCCCGGCCTTCTGTCACTGTGCTTTGGTCCCTTTGGAGATGTAATAGCCACAAGTCCACAACTCACAAGGCCCCAGTGGGCCAGAAGGCCAAGGGTCGTGTGACCTATGTACAGAGATGCAAATAAAATAAATAAATAGGACTCCCCTGGGCCCTTACCCAGATTCCAGTTGACCTTCCAGTGCCAAATGATGAGTCATCGTAAGGATGCAAGTAGTCATTCAAAAATATATGACTATTTTTTTTAGGGGGGGGTAAAGCAGCCAGCAGGGCCGCCCCAGGCCCTAGTGAGGGTCGATTGTAAATATTCACATTTTTGTAAACTATGTTCCTAATAAATAAACTGGCAATATTCCGTTGTGACTTTTTGTGTATAATTATTAGAAAGCTACGCTGTTGGTCGCATTTGTAGGTGGATATGTATCACGTATATGCCTCAGTCTTCGCCATCCCCATTGATTCGACATACATAGTTGTCGTGCGAGTGACGAGTATCGGTCCGGAATGTATCCCGTATGGCGAACTTCTTCAAGGTGTACTTTTTTCCCTATGAAAACAAACAGTACCTGGCTTCCTAAACGCGTTGCTAGGGAATCTACGAATGTCGCGAAGTTGCCTGCACAACTCAGCTCTCGACCACTGCACACCTCGAATCTGAAGGAGGCTTCCAAACGAAGGGTTCGATTGCCGAATGTAGATTATGCTAAATTTATAACCAGATCTCGCAGGCGGTTTCATACAGGCACGGCTTCGACTGAATCATGGGGCAATAGGAAGCACATCACAAAGTATGACAAGTTCCCGTTTGTTATTAGTGTTTCGGGCGATTGATTCAATAAGTATTCTATTGCAGTACAGTTTCTAAATATGAGATTTTGTGAATTTTCAGTATAGATAAACAACAGTATTTCTTATATATATGTATTCATATATATACATACATATATATATATATATATATATATATATATATATATGTGTGTCCATCGTCTGTATATATATATATATATATATATATATATATATATATATATATATATATATATATATATATATATTATATATATATACATATATATATATACATATATATATATATATGCATGTATATATATATATTATAATGTATATATATGTATGTTATACATACATATGTATTGTATATATATAACCATATTATTATGTATATATATTATATATATTAATATTATATATTATAATATTATTGGTATATTAATATATGTACATGTTCGTATATATAAACATATATACATATTATATTAATATATATATTGTTATTGGCTATATGCATTATTAGTATATAATATATACATATATATACATATTATATTGTATACATGTAATATATATACAATAGTATATATATACATATATTATTATATAATGGTTATTACATATTATTATATTAAATATTATACATATATGCATATATATTATTACATATATAATATACATAATAATATATATACATATATGTAATAATAAACATAATATCATACATCAAAATGTCATCATCACGCATCATCATCACATGCATCATCATCACATCATCATACATCATCATCATCATTGTCATCATTATTACATATATATATATGTTGCATATGCATCATGCATCATCACACATCACACACATATATATATTATGGTATATGGATCAAAAAATACACACACAATTCACGCACATCACACATCACGCACGCACGCAACATCATCATATGCGATATATATATATATATATATATATATATATATATATATATATATATATATATGTATGACGATTTGAATACACACACACACACATCATCATCACATACACATCATACGTATCATGTATATATGTATATATATATATATTGTTATATATATTATGAACATATATATGTGTGTATGTGTATGTATGTATGATGCATGTATGTATTTATGTATGTACATGCGTGTCATCTGTATTATTGTATGTATATGTGTATGTGTATATGCATACACATATGTATGAATGAACGATATATATATATATACATGCATACATATATATATATATATATATATATGCATATTATATGTGCATGCATTTTATGTATGTATGTAAGCATGTATGCATAAACGAATATATTTTATGTGTATGCATATATGTATGTAGTTGTATGTTTGTATGTATTTGTTTTATGTATGTATGTATATATGCATTTATGACTTGATGTGTAACCTTTTTTGTGTATGTGCGTATGCATGCATGCATGTATGTATATATTGTATGTGTATGCACGCATGTATGTACTTTTTGTATGGATATATTTTGGTATGTATGTTTATTTATGTTTGTATGTATGTATGTATGTGCATGTATGTATGTATGTGTATGTATGTATGTTCTCTTTGTATGGATGGATGTGATGTATGTGTGTGAGTACAGGACATACATATGTATGTATCCATGTATGTATGTGTATGTGCATGTATTATACGCATACATGTATATACGTTCATGTCATCACATCACATCATCATCATCACATCATCATCACATATATATTATATATATATACATACATCATCACACATCACACACACACACACATCATCACACACACACATCATCACATCATCATCATATCATCATCATATATATCATCATATTGGATTATTATATATATATATATATATATATAATATGTATATATATATATATATATATATATATATATATATATATATATATATATATATATATATATATATATATATATATATATATATATATATATATATATATATATATATATATATATATATATATATATATATATATATATATATATGAGTGTGTATGGATACGTTTTTTATCTATACCTACTTTTGCATGGTGGTAAATATTTGGTTACTTTTATATACCATGTTTGTCTTTTTTCATATGTATAGTAGATATAAATGTAAAATGCGTTTTAATTCTGTAATTCTGGGTATATATTGGGGGGGGGGTACAGGCTCATAAATTAGTTGTGTAATATTTATTTTCATCTCAGTCCTGTCGGACAAGGTGTTTTAGTTGATGTGTTTTTCGGAGTCTTATGCGTGTATATCATGCCACTTCCCATTAGAGCATTGCTGGGATGTGGAGTCCTGTTAGGCGTGGGTTACATTGCGTTCAGCTGGTATGTAAAACGTAGTGGACTCAGTTGGAAAGCGAAAGAATGTCTTGTCCGTGCAAATATACTCGAAAAAGAGGGTGATATCCAGGCTGCAAAGAGGAAGTTATTGGAGGCTTTTTCCTTGACAGTGAGAGACTTTGGCCTCGTGAGCTTAAGTGCAGTGCTCATGGCTGATAAGGTGCGTTGTGCACAAGTGCGTGCTATGTATGCGTCTATGTGCGAGAAATTACAATCTCGATGCCTTACCTGGTCTTATATAGGACCATGGGTCGACAGATCAGCGCGCTGATGGCTAGTGTGGGCCCTGTGCGTGTACCAGTGTGTGCTGAAGTGGTGGCAAGTTGGAATGCAAAGTATTTATCTATTGGAATCTCGTTTATTCCACTTTCTGCCTCATTACTAAACGCTAGTCAATTGCGCTGAACGGAAGGTGTATAAGTTACTCACGCATTGTGCAAATTCTTCACGCGAAACGTACACACTGTGTAGGTAGCACAATTCTGTCATAAACACAGAGACTTGAAAATGGCGAAGGAGTATTATGTGAAGCTAATGCAGTGTATGTTACAACTCGGGTATAAAGATAGCAACAAAGGTGTTGTTGGCGCCGCGCTCTCCGTTGCCGATATCAGCATGGAGAATGATGATTATGAGGTGTGTGATAACTGTCTATTCTCTGCTTGTTTTGCATTCATAAATTACTCTTCTATGAATTGTTGGCACATGTGTAATATGCAAGTGTAGGTGAACTTATCTCAATAGTCTCTATCTGCACAACTGGTTATGAAGGATGAATGGTAAATGAGTTAGGGCATGTGTTCGGTTGTCTTTTGATTAGGGTGGTTCTCCATTTTGTCAGTCGCTTGTAATATAATAAAGATCAACACTTGTGTTCCCCGTTCTCCCTTCTTGTACAGATTCTATAGTCGCATTAATAGTTGATGCTGCATGGTGGATACATATATTTGAGGGTCTCATATGAATGAAGCCAGCTTGTCGGCTCGAAAGTGTTGCCACACATGACACAAGATATATTGATGCTGTTTTGACAGCGCCATGCCATTCAGAGTGCATTGACAACATGGGTCGCAATGCGAATGTGCTCTTGATCCATTTCAATTCAATCAAAACATCGGTTTTTTATGACACAATCCTTGTCTGCGGTGGCTCATGTAAACTTCTTAGTTATCGATACACTCATCGGCAGACCTATATAGTATTAGCAGCTGACTAGCGAACCATATCCGGTGTTTTACAGACAGCATTGGTTGGCTACAGATGGTGTCTGGAGCGTGCAGTAGTTGATGGGCTGTCTCCGAGTGATATACAAGAATCTATGCCACCAACAGGGTTGAGTATACACCTTGGCTATGGCAATAAGGTATTAGCCGCACTACAGTCGGTACGTTAGTAAAAATCTTGCATCGAATGGTTCAATTATGTGAAAGAGTAACGGCAGGATTTATGTGATTTTGATGCTGGTCAGACAGGTACCTTTTTACAGTGGTTGTCGCGACATTGATTCGATTGGAAAGGATTCTTATGAATATCGACCGTTTCTATTGTGTGCTTTTTTATTTACTTGCAGGCGAATCCTTCTGATGCAATCGAGGATGAGCTTCATATCATCTGTCTTGAAAGGCTTGGATACTGCCTGTATGAAATGAAGGCGTCGAGCTGGCCCGAAGCACTTGGCACTCTCGAGAAAGGTATCTTTTCTCCTGTTTGCCACACGGCAATAGTTGTTAATTGCGATGAATTTGAAATATATGTAGTCTCTTTCGAGAGAACATCATGATATTCTGGATGCGTTTATATTCTTATGCTCTGTGATTGAATAACAAAGTCTTTGACTAGCTCGCCGAATTGTGAATGTCAACATTTTAGTTTTAATTGAAATCTAAGCCCATTATATGCGGCGTAGCGTTAAGCTGTCCATACGCATTAGGCAGTCTGGCTTAGCTGGCGCTGTATTTCTCTTTTAGCTGGCGCTGTATTTCTCTTTTCGAAGTCTACATTTGAAACAAATTACTGAGCGCTCTGATGGATGTAATATCAGTTTTATTTTCAAGAAGATACCCGCGAATCCCGAGCACTGTTCTTTTGGGTGCCCGATGCCAACAAATTTGTAAATCAGAACCCGATGTCAAAAGGCCAAGGGCGATATCAATCTGAGTGATCAGATCATATTTCTCCCGGCTATTGCGGATCCAGGCGCGAGTCACAACTTAAAAATCACGGTCAAATACAAAGCCACATGATCGTTTTCATTGATATCCGCTATTGCAGCAAAGTCGCTGCGACTGCATCAGCTCGAAAGGTTGGCTACAGAAGGCATCAGGTCTGGTGACTACTTGATCAGAATGGCCGTTCTGTTGGAAAGTCTGAGTACGGTGAAGACGTCATTGGAGGACATTAAGGTGAGTGGTCTCTCCGCAGGCGTACGTTTATTCCAATACAAATTGTCAATCGCATTGGGAACGATACTGTTTGATCTCGGTAGTTACCATAGGGTGAGGGATTTGACACGCCTTCGAACCAAGTGCCTCGGATGTATAGCAGAGAGTATATAGTTTTTGAGTGGTGCACTCTTAGCTACCAAAGTGCGTACTATCCCGGTAGATTCGTACTATGCTCTGGTACCCATAGATATAGTATCGAATGATCACAATACAGAAATGATTTGTTCAATATTTGTCATTTCGAGTCCTGTGCTGAGACTTTTGTCAAATCTTGGTTGGCCATATCTTTTTTAATCGATACCGATAAATACTATCAAAGGGATACTATATTAACATGAACATATATATTGTATTATTGGCTTTTATTCCGTTATTTGATTGTGACGGGATTTAGGGCGCGCTCGAGGAATCCACACGAGCCGCCGAATTGCATAAGTTGGTCGAGGTCTACTTTAACGGACAGTCTGGATATGACAGTATGTGGCTTACATATACTCTCGTTCAAATGCGTGAAAACTCGTAGTATACGTTAGGAGTGTCAGTGAGCCTGTCCAAAATGAATGGTGATATCAGATAATGGCGATTTAGATAAATTGATGAGATGTGATGTGTAGACTATCCTCGAATTCGCATCTTACTGAAACCGAACGTGTGATTGATATTCGCGGCTTTGCTACATTCATCGGCTATTCAGTTAATTATCCAGTTAATCCATACAGGAGAACAAAAAGTTTACAGTTTTTTTTTTGTTCACGTCGCACACTCACGTGATGCGTGACTCCTTGACCGCTGGCCGAAATATACAACGGCAGGCTATTGCTCTCGTTTGCGTAGCCTCTTGGTGGGCGTATACCATGTCCTGAAGCATATATCAGCATACGCGGAGCGGTGGCGTGCTTATGGAGAAGATGATAACCAATATAGTTAGGTTTGGTGTATTGAAATTCATCAATCCATAACATACTATTTTGATACTGCAGATGCGCTCACCGCAGATGAAATGGCAAAGTTGAGTACAGCAACAAGGGCTTTCACACAGTTGCTGCGAGATAGTGAAGAGTCTAAGCTTGCGAGCAAATCATAGGTTTAGAAAAGGTTATGCTTTCAAGGTGTCCAGAGCATTGGGGCATTTCTAACCATTGCTCGGAGTCTTGGTTAGCATTAAAATTAGTTGCGTCGCATATATACTGTAGCTCAGTGAGTGCTAAACTTTCTATCTCCTACATAGGATCCAGAAACACCAACACGAAGTTCAAATTCAAAATACGTAAACATGTATAATATATATTCTCAAGATGTGTCTCAATTATTGACTGCTTGGCATAGTGTGCGTGGAAAGGACTTTCTGCTTCCCTCGTTTATATCAACAATCCCAGGCACGAAGCTTGCTCCATTGGTGAAAGGTGTTGCCAACGCGCAAGGTACTGTTTCGTGCATGCGTGAGAGATGCTAAATGCACGTTGCTAAACGCAACAGGCCTTATATACTTGTGTTCATGCTGGAATGTATCAAGGCTAAAATATATTTCGAAGTTCAGATAGCAGGTTTCTGCATGGCACAGCACAATTTCAATAAAAAAAAGCTCTGCGAAAGTTCATATTACACCGATGATGGTTTCTGAGCGACCTCTTCAATATTCTATTCTAAAGGCAGGTGTCAAAACACACGCAAAGCGCATGTATTAGGATCAAGCCGTCTGAACTCTTGCACCCTTATTACTATGAAACAAGAACTAGATTATTTATAAGCCAGGCTAAGTCACACCTCAAGGATTCGGTGAATGTATATGCTTTCTACCGCCAGCAGGTCACAGAACGTACGCTGTTAAAACCATCCAAAAGAACAATATCTGGCTGATCAAAGAGATTAAGTAAGCCTGATAGATGGAATCTAAGAGACTAGACAATCTACACTAAAAGTTTATTACAAAGTAGACGTTCTAAGATTTGCGCTGTGTATATGCTCGTCTACTAAGTTTGATAAATCCTTGCGAACGTGAGGTATCCGGTATGCCCTGCTAATTTGTCCATGGTCCTCGTGTGTAGTACTGTGTGCATCTCGGGTGGAGGCTGTAGTGAAAGTGTTACAGGTATAAGGTAATAATAAATGAGAAAAGCATACGTATGGAAACACAAGACAACGAGGGTACAAGAATTTTGCGCAATCATGGGCGTTCTTCTCTGCAAAAAATGGTTGAGAATTGGCGGCAGCTATAGCTGAAGTGTAGCAATACTGAACAATCTCATGTACATTGTTTGTATGTGCGCACATAGACGAGGACGTATGTGAACTCAGACGTGTTTAGAGGTAGGTATACAAAATAATAGCAGTATAGAATCAAGGGCAGCTATATAGGCTACTAAGCTATGGATTTCAGCATTAGGATACAAGCGATTGAGTGGGTATACGGGGGTGTGTTTGCTCGAACAAGTTGTTTCCAGCCCTGGACTTCGTACGAGATGACGCCTAGGCAGACGAAATGAATATATAAACAGGTGTAATTGCTGATGATGGCATTGTACACTTATGTATCTAATGCAAAAACTACAACAAGCTTACAGCTCGTGTTAGGCTGAACAAGAGGACAATCGCGCGTTCTCAGACATGCGCGAGTCTATAGACCTCTCCCTAATGTATTCATACCTGGGCATGAATTTGTGTATGTGTGCAAAAAAATTAAAATACTACTGATCGCAAAATCATACTCTCCCGCGTGCGCTTTGACAGCAGTTTCTGGGAGAGCGAGTGCAGCTTGTGGCTGTATAAGTTGACTGAATTTTGTCACACACAAACAAGAGTATCATAATTATCACATGCTTACACACACATGCGCATCTGTAAACACACACATACACACACACACGCACACGTATATATATATGTTTATACACACACACACACACACACACACACACACACATATATATATATATAAGCATATAAACATGAACATAAACATAAACATGAAAACAAAAACAAAAACAATCATAAATGCAGATACAGATACAGATACAGATACAGATACAGATACAGATATATATATATATATATATATATATATATATATATATATACACACACACACACACACACACACACACACACACACACACACATATATATATATATATATATATATATATATATATATATATATATATATATGTATATATATATATACCTTCTTGGCCATCTTTTGCTTCGGCGGCCTGTCGTTCATTTCCATTGCCTCCAGCTCCACCCGTTCCTTCTCCGTCGCCTCGAAATGCTCTAAAGTGCGGAACTCAGCTTCGGGAATTTCAAAACTGTTCGTATGACATGGTTTTTGCAGCGTTTCCAGCGTTTCTAATTCTACGAATCCCTCGTCTCTAAGCGCCTGACACGTACGCTGGACCTGAGTATACATTGGATTGATGTAGAAGGAATGGGAAGAATGGTTTTAACACAATTTTAAGGTCTCTACAGAGTGAGATGATACAGGTTTCAAACAAAATACACACATACGTGAGTGATTGATAACTACGATCAACAACAACTTATGCCGCGCGTAGAATTGGATGATACCACCATACAGGCGAAACGCACCACTGATGTGCGACAGTGCGGAGTTGTTCATCGCCCTTTTATACGTTTCCGCTTTGTAGGTGCACAACACTGCTATTCTGATTACACCACAGCACAGCTATGCACATATACAAGGCACCGTGGAAACAAGCCCGCTCTACCCTAGGACATAGTACGTATCAAAATATGTAGCCAGAATGTATGAATGTACTTGCACTGCCACCTATTGTGCCTTTAATATCAACGATAAAACACCGTGTTGATTGGCATGCATGAAACCCAGAAGCTGAATAATGTGCACATACGGACTACTACTAACCCACACTGTACCTGTTCGACACACGGCGAGAACGAGCACACCAGCCCTCCCTCCGCCTTCAACGCTTGCTTGGCACTAGGCACAGCCTCCCATGGCCCCGGCAGGTCGAGGAATACAGCATCTGCAACACCAGTCAGGCCAAACCCAGTGCCCATCACATCCCTATGCGTACTAGTTACCATATGGTCTACCGCATGCGATTTGAAGTCGCTTCTGTGCATATTGCGAGGGATGTGGGAGGTTAAAGGTATGAGGAGGTGACCATTAGGCGAGCATCAGTTTAGTATTGTAGGGTAAGCGCTCAGGACGTACTTTGAGAAGCATGTAGACTGAATTCAAACATCATAAAACAGTAGAAAGGGACATAATCACGCTTCACACAATGAAACACTAGATTATGATTCGTATACTAATTACGAACACTTGATTCCATCTAAAAGTACCAAGATCCAACGACCAAAAGAGTACGCAATACGTATGCTTTCGATAACTAAAATCCTCTCTCTTAGCGACAAGTACGTCCAAAGTGCAACCATTTAGAAGCTTGCTCACACTTACTTGGCCTGTGCCACGCGTTCTTCGTGGAAGTCAAAGGTGTAGAGATGGCCCGTGGGGGCAATGCTTCTAACCATGGCATGTGACAGCGAGCCACTACCCGTGCCAGACTCAACAACAACCGATCCCGGTTTGAGACACAACCTCATAGTAATCATACTGCAGAAGCAAAGAAGTATGCTGTGTTAGTATATCGGAGGGTGTAGGATATTGACCTATGATAATCATACCCGTCACCTATTGCGGTATCATGACAGTTTAATAAAGCGTCCCAACATTTAGTCGCCCACAACCAGGTAATATGCGCATACTTTGATGGGACTTTTACTATACATACCTGATATCTGGTGTGTAGAGAATCTGCGTTCTGTGCGGTAGTGAACTCGTCCACAGCTCAGCCGTGGGTTTGAGCACGTGGCAGAAGCCCATGGTAGCCTGCACCTTTGCCCCATAGCGTTGGCCAATTAAGTCCGTGTGCTTAAACGTGCCTGACTTGTTATTTGTAAAATCGCCGTCCTTGATCGTGACAAACTGCATATAATCTCGCGTCTGTAGTATATAAAACATGAAAAAGTACCAATTGCAGATACTTTTAACACGTTGCTAAGCTACAAACGTTTGGTGGCCAATCTTCAGCCATCGATCAAGAGCAGAATTTAGGCCAATACATATACTGTCTAGAAACCCATACGAGCATCCGAAATTAGTGTACATGCGTGTCCATATATATATATATATACACACAAACGCACACACAGACCCAGACCCAGACCCAGACACAGGCACATATATATATATATATATATATATATATATTGGCAAGGTATATCATCTCGCTCATAATAATTCGCAGGACGGACAACGAGCGTGCAGTACGCTTCCACGTAGCCCAGTGATGCAGTACGATCATAGTTGCATAAAGCGAATCAGATATTTATTTACAGATATATATATATATATATATATATATATATATACATACACACACACACACATACACACACACACACACACACACACATATATATATATATATATATATATATATATATTAACCACACACACACACACACACACACACACACACACACACACACACACATATATATATATATATTTATAATTCAGTCGTTATGAATAATCATACATACTTATATGGATGTATAAAAAATGTTGCTGAACATGTACCAGTCTACACATATTTTGGAATAGTTCTTCAGATAGTATATTGAAACGAGCTAAGTGAGTGAACATCTCACAACTGAGCAGGTGCGAGGAGATGAGAGTGTCAAT
>LUCW03001186.1:5000-20142 GCA_001586965.3 Sphaeroforma sirkka | reverse complement strand
ACCCAGTTTGTACTGAATATTGAATATTTGAGAGTACAAACTGTTTTTAGTTGTCTATGTTTTATCAAATTTATTTTCTCCTTTTAAGAGTCCAGTGCAAATCACATGCGTACATATTTAAATTGCTAAGTTGACAAATCATATAATTGCTGGACCGGACTACTGTATATAATGGTTTAATGTTGAATCTTTATTCTCATCGATTTGCTGTGTTGTTCTTGTCCAGTCAACTCTCTTATCGCTCTCCCTTCGTCCTCATCTTTAAATTTTGTCTGTGGTTGCCACGACTGAAGTTGCATCGTTTTGCGTCCTGAGAGTCTCTTGGTATACTTACGTAGAAACACAGACATGCCAAAATATGCACACACATGTGTTTCCTGGATATCATTCAATATTTGTGGCGAAGTTGCACCATATACTGCGGTTGCACCATCAGTAGAGCTGGCAATCTATGCTGCCAATTCCACATGAAAATGTGATTGTTTTGATTAGTACTAATCAACCATTAAACTAAGGATGTTCCTCTTATGCTTACACTTATATCCACATGTTTCTGCTCACTCAATCTCGCCCATATTTGTTTGGCACCAGGCGAGATGGTCATTCGCAGTTTGACAGATAGGGTCCAGGCACAGACTGAAACCGTGCAACAGCAATTCCGGACCCCAGTGTTGGGCGTAGGCATACGCATCATGACCATGCTAGGTACGTAGTAGGGTTTTAGGGTTTTGGCACCGATAGTTTCTAATATAGGAGGCTGCGTTGTTGCTCTACAAGGTCGGTATCGAGAGCAACCATCAGTCCTTGTCGTATCATGGCAGTGGCGCTATGAGTATGTGTGTTGTATATTGGAGGTGAGTTTTGTACTGTAAAAACATATCAGTCAGGAATGGCACAGCAGTGAAGCCGTACGATAGTAGTGGCCTACACCGAGCAACGTGTCTATGTATCAAACATGGGCCAGAACTTGTACTACAGCTAAATTGTGCCAAAATAAGGGCCTTATGGTCACATAGGCCATGTATGTAGTTGAAGGATTGTACGAGAAGACTACCGAGAATCATACAGCAACAATGATTGAACGACTATCGAGAATCACACAGCAGCAGTGACTGATCGCTGGCCTTAAAGGTTTGCATTATGACGAGTAGTATACCCAAACATCAACCAGTATTGGCATAGTAGCAAATCCATTGCAAAGTATTGACCTCCCGACTGTAAATGATGCCTATGTGAGGTGTGCCTTGTACCAATAGATTGTACGTTAACGTATGGCAGCAGTGACGAATAGAACTTGTTATGGAATAGGTCACCGTTGCTTTGTATTTCAGTACTAGTATGCTTCGTACCAATAGATTATACGGTAGCGTATAACAGCATGGACGAATAGGACTTGTTGTGGCATAGGTCACCGTTGGTGTATCTTTCAGTACCAGTGGCCATTGGTTCTATCTCCCACGAACGGCAGCCTTGTGTTTATTCTACTGAATATTGTAATTGATTCAGGCCGTATACTACTAGGAAAGTCCAGGGTGTTTTATTTTTATCACGTAAATCTGCACTATAACTCACGGACGTTTATGTGTAATGATGTCATGATAAAACAACGAGCGCATGTCGTAAATTCATGTCGTACATGCATGCCGTAAATCACAATGAGCTAATACGAGGGTTCAAAAGAACTGTGCTTCTTGCCTCATATCTCACTTCGGTCAAAGTTCTGTACATCACCCGAGACATTATACACATGTCGTCGTATACCGCAAGGCAACTGCACTGCTTCCTATCCGCCATGGAGTTCTACATTGCTCGTGATCCGCTTAGTGTACTACCTTGCCTCACATTATATTTTATTCATGTTGTATATACGTATCCGTGCATATAAATAGATACACACACGCACACAAACACACACACACACACACACACACATATATATATATATATACCCATTCATGAATATAGCCGCGCATATACCTATCTATAAATGTATCGAGAAATATACCTATCGACGAACATAGGTCAGTTACTTATATTCCTTGTCCATTAATATACTCAGATATACATATACCTATATTTGAATACAACAGATTTATATTCCTATCCATCAATATAATAGGATGTATGTACACGAATTCATGGATTTTACCAGATAAGTATATACTTATCCATAAAATTATTTAGATAAATATATACCTTTTCATAAATACAATCAGATAAATATATACCACCTATTCATAAATACAACCAGATAAATATATACCTATTCATAAATACAATCAGATAAATATATACCTATTCATGAAAACGATCAGATAAATATATACCTATTAATAAATACAATCAGATAAATATATACCTATCCATGAATACAATCAGATAGATATATACCTATGCATGTATACGATCAGATAAGTATATATTTATCCATGAATACAATCAGATAAATATATACCTTTTCATAAATACAACCAAATAAATATTTGCCTATCCATGAATGTATTCAGCTATATGTATACGTATCCATGGATATATCCAGATATGGATATGACAGGTATAGTACACCCTGGCATTCACAGTTCGCCACTAATGATATATGCAATATGGACTGCACTCTACACGTCCAGTCCAAGACATAAAACGCCGATCGTGAATTTGTCGCTTGTTGATCAAAAGTATATCTCAGGTCCAGTTCACGAATAGTTACCTCTGAATGGATTTGTCGTTTATTGATCAATACATGTCGTATATTATAGGTCCAGTCCATGGACATTTACCTTCCCCTGACTGGATTTGTCGTTTATTGATCAATACATGTCGTATATCACAGGTCCGGTCCACGGCCATTTACCTCTGACGGTGGATTTGTCGTTTGTGCTGCGCCTCGAACAGTGCCTAACCATTTTCAACAGTGTTGTGTCGCTGCCAAGAAAACCTGGTCAAGCGATAAACCACACACCAGTATGTGTTGTGTGATACTACTGAGTTTATGTGCTTCTTGCGTTGTTATTTGATTTATAGCTGCATCCTCCCAATTGAAAGGTTGGGTTTATAGAGTGCTCTGTATGTGTCCGTGTGGTGTGATGAGCGCAGGTGTATATTTTCTCAATCATTGGTGAGGCTTTGGGCTCTTAATTTTGTTGCACTACCCTGTGTGCAAGTCAAGTCAAGAGCCAATTCAAGTGTTTATAATCATTTCAGAGTCACTTTTAAAAGCCAATCTAAGTGTTTATAAATCATTCACAGTCACTTTAAGCCAATCCAAGTGTTTATAAATAATTTCAATGTTACTTGTAAAAGCCAATCTAAGTGTTATAGATCATTTCAGGGTCACTTTTAAAACCCAATCCGAGTGGTTATAAATCATTTCGGGGTCGCTTCAAAAACTATTTCAAGTGTTTATAAATATATTTGGGTACTAGTTAACATAGGGGTATGCATTTTCCAGCCATTTCCACCTGACCGAAGATTTTTGAGCCCGATTATCTGTGCTCAATTTTTTCTTAATTCCATGAGATTGAAAAACAAAGCGCCACGTACTATAGTAAATTGAAACTATCTACACTCCTGTAACTTTTACTTTTGGGAATCATTTCGTCTTGGTATGTATCTCGATAAAAAGGTACAGATTCAGAGACATATCTGATATTAAATCACATATTTGGAGCTCTGATTTCTGCCTTGTCTTCCGTTTGTAGGCTGAACCCAGTGTACAGAATGATCTGCGTCTAACACGCAATTTGGGAGAGGCAGGCAAAGAGGAAATCATGGATCTATTCGCACAACTACAGATCTCAGAGGATGAGGTATGATGTTTCTACTCGTATACAATTGCTATGCCTGACTATATACATATATGTATATATATATATACATATATATATATATATATATATATATATATATATATATATATATATATATATATATATATATATATATATATATACATATATATACATATATGTATGCTTATGCCGGTGACGCGGGGTGTCATCTTAGCTTTAAACCGACCAGCTGTAGTCGCACAAGGTCTCTTGATTTGGCCGTTTCATTGAACTCCATGTCTGTTGCTTTTCAATAGGTGGCTGCCCTGATGCCCGTGACACAGTATGTCATCTCAGCCGTGATATTCTTCCTCAAGAATGTCAGACATATTGCCATCTCGTTCACCGATCGCACACTCCTGCGAGTCGATGCCGCTCGGTTCCAAAACAAACACGGTGGGTTCTACTAGTATGCTAGTTATAACACGCAGAATATGATTTGTTTAGTTTATTGTCCGTGGTATGTCTGTAATAATACTACATTGCCAGAGGAAAGTCTTCTCTGTGTCTCTACTGCTTCCGACACTTGTTGTCTTGCTGCTTTGACGGTGCCGTTGTGTATATACGCAGCGATTGGTGTAGTAGTCCCCTTGCAACCGTTTAACTTGAGTCATTAATGTGTTAATTCGATCCATTTGTATTGATCTATACTTCTTATAGATATTCCTCGAATCTCGAGATTTCTACTAGGTGCTGCTGTATAGGATCTCGCCTCAGATTCGGTTTTGTACGAGTGTGGATGTGATCAGAAACCAAATCTCAAGTTTATGTCGACCATGCATCTTTTGTTTGCACAGTTACACATATATACTCATTCGGGAAGTCCGATTCTAGAGAGTATATATAAAAATCTCGATATTTTATCTCCGGGGCATAGCTATCCGTGTTGACGATAGCCTATTCATAACAAAATCATACATGAAATAATAGTTATATGAATATAGATATGCCTGGATATGTTTGTGCCTTTTCATAAAAGAATCATACTCGAAAATCTAGTTGTATAAATATAGACATGCACAATACATTTGTAGGCATGTACAATCATTCACATTTATAATTATACATAATCCGGATCTAGCTCAGAACACATTGTAGTATCGGGATGCGCGAAGTCATTATCGCTATAGACCACTGTGGACATTTCCATCCGAAGACTTGGAACATATTGCATCACGTTTAGTTTTCACGATCCTGCTTTAACGCCACATCCGTTAATGTTTGCGTACGCTTACGCTATGCTAGGACATAGCGCCAAACCCTTGGCATGTCCCGGGTTTAGTACAGAATGTTCTAACTATCGTCCCCCACAAACATATGCACGATTGCGTATGTTTAAAGTACGTTGTTACTCAATTATTAATTTTAAAACCCAACTTGTAATTACCTACCAGGGCTTCCGATGGTGTCAGTACTGTTTTTCTCGCGCCCTATAAATGCGCTAATTGAGTGTCTGATTATGTCGTATGCGGTCCGAAGAAAAGCGACCTCGAACTTTGCCCCGGATTTTGGGCTACTAGAGTATGTGATATATATGTATGTATGTAAATAGGTATGTATATATGTATGTTGGTATATACATATACATACATACATGCACACACACACACACACATATATATATATATATTAATATATACATATATCACTATATATATATATATATATGGATATTTATATATACAAACACACACACACACACACACACACACACACACACACACATATATATATATATGTATGTTAATATTGATTACATCATATATACACAGACGCGCGTTGGATTATTTTCCCAAACACACATTTGTTGATGTTATAAATATTATTAGCTGCTTGCGCTAATGCTCGAGCATACACGTTTTAGAACCCATTTATACTCAAATACACACTTCTATAGAGTTCTTCAAATTGTAAAACTTGAATAACGGCTAATATTTCTTTTGCACACTATTTTCCAGAGTACTTGTAAATTTGAAAAGCCAACTTGAAGGAGGACTGTTTGATCAAATCGATGACGCGTCTGTCGCCTCCCACTCAATCACTCTGTCTAAGATTAAAGGAATATTCGATAGGTATGTTGACTTTGACAATTTACACACACACACACACACACACACACACACACACACACACACATATACACACATACACACACATACACAGACACATACACAGACACATACACACACAGAGAGAAAGAGATAGAGAGAGAGACACGCGCACACACACGCATACACACTATATATATATATATATATATATATATATATATATATATATATATATATATATATATATATATATATATCATGTATATATATATATATATATAATATATATATATATATATATATATATAATAATTATATATATATATATATGTATTATATGTAATATGCATATAATAATATATCAGCATGTATATGTACGCCATATGCGTACATACATATACAATATATTATGTATGCTATGTATATAATATACAATATTATATAATATTATAATGTAATATTACATGCAATGCATAATATATTATGGCTATTAATATGTGCTATATTGATATAATTTGTGTGTGTATATATATACAATATAATATTAATATATTGCAGCCAGCATAATATAATAATATTGTAATATATATATATATACATATTATGTATGTATTATTATTATATATTATATAATATGTATGTAATAATAATATATATAACATATATATATATATATATATATATATATATATATATATATATATATATATATATATATATATATATATATATATATATATATATATATATATATATATATATATATATATATATATATATATATATATGTATATATATATATATATACCTTCACCAAAGCATCACCGTCTACTGGCGGTATATCGACTCTGTAATTACACGTCTCTTCACACTAAGCCTTGTGCGATCTTACCCTATACCTGCATTGAAGTATTTCACACTGTTACATCTTACAGTCGGCCTCAGTTGCTGAGCAATGCCAACCATCCTGCCTACTACCTGCCTGAACTCATGCGGAAACTGGACCTCATGGGCAATCCGAAGGCTCGGTGGTAAGTGTACCGATGTGTATGTCCTATGTTGTGAGTTGTGGGATATTGTTGACTCCTACAGTTGTTTGTGTTATGACTGGTTGTCTTTCAGTTCGATGGGGTTACCGTTACAGTTAGAGTTCAGTGCGTATCTGTTGTTCTATACAGTGGTATGTCTATATTTGCTGGTACCTTTAACAGTTAGGGTTCAGTGCGTATCTATTGTTCTATACAGTGGTATTCTATGTTCGCCGGTACCTTTGACAGTTAGGCTGTAGTGCGTGTATGTATAGAGCTACGTGGGTATCCTCTGCGATAAGGTGCTGTGCAAGTGCACCATATATTATACTGTATGTGTTGTATTCTTTCTAATGTTCACATGTGCTCTGTCGACAGCTGGTCTGTACCTTATACGGTTGATTAGGTTCCAGTGTAGGTTGTGGGCCCTTGCCCGTGTCCATTGGTGTGCAGTGTCATATGGCTGCAGTCGTTCCGTATGGTTCACGACTGATTTGTTGTGTATGTTGCTGCACTCATTCTCCCTTCACTGGGGTTTGTTTTTGTTTTTTGGACTGGTGTGCTGTGGTGTTGTGTAGTAACCGGCACTTGCCACTGCCCACACCGCCACACACTGCCGGCGACCTATTTGAATCAACAACAACTTAAGATTAACGCAAGAACTCAATCCGCAACAACCACTTTACAGCACGGTAATCTACAAACACAAATCAGCCACACTATAGTTTGTTATACCAACCAATTTACCAGACTACAAACTGGGCTACAATTGAATATGCCGATCTTCCTTATCCGCTAGATGATAAATACAACTCCTGAACATCCGTAATTACCTACACACCACTCCTTGCCACAGCCTGGTGCAGCAGAAACCAGAGGTGACGTTGAGCTTCTTCCCACAACTACCCCCTACGGGAGCGTCGGCGTATGAAGGACAGGACGATCTGCAGCGAACTCTGACCGTGGATGTTATCCGCTTTGCCACCATTCCTCCTACAAAGGTGAGCATTCTATTTCACTTATATGTCCAGTACATGCAGCGTTGGTATGGGCGTGGATCAATGTGCCCCTCTGTACGGATGCTGTTCAATGTATAGTGTTGGGTTTGGTGTGTAGGGTTGGCGTGTATCTGTATCACTGCGATGCACTCGGTCGAGCTGTGTCCGCTTCGTATGATACATAGCATATTGGACAGGACCAGTGCACCAGAAGTTCTGGACATAACACAAACAAATATTTTGGCCATCCGCATGTAAGGTGTCTCAGTGACGCTGAGATTGATCATATTCACCGGTGATCTTCATTCATGTATATATATATATATATATATATATTATATACATACATACATACATACATACATACATACATATATATATATATATATATATATATATATATATATATATATATATATATATATATATATATATATATATATATATATATATATATATATACATGCATATATATATATATATTATGTATATATATATATATATATGTATTATATATATATATATATACATACACACACACATCACATTGCACGCACATCACAATGTATGTATGTATGTGTACAGCATGTATAATATATATTATATATGTAATATATGTATATATAATATATATGTATACATATATGTGTGTGAGTGATTTACTCTACTATATGATCAATGAGCTGCATGGAATATGTGGACACGGATAATATATGCATGCCAGTAATATATAATATATATAATATATATATATATATATATAATATGTGTTTATAGTAATATTATTTTGTATAATATATATATATAATATATATAATAATATATAATATATATATATTTGTGTATATATATATATATATATGATGATATGACATGCATGCACGTACATACATGCATGCTTACGTACATACATACCACAAGCCATACACATATACGTACGTTCATACGTTGCGTTCGTTGCGTACACACATGCATACACGTTCATTCATACGCACATATTCGTTGCATACACACAAATACATTCACACGCTTTCGTTCGTTTATACATACATACATACATGCATACATACATGGATGCACATACATACGTGCGTGCGTATATACATACATAAATACATGCATACATACATACATATAAACATAAATACATACATACATACAACCTACATACATATAGACGTACATACATACATACATACATATATACATGCATACACACATACATACGTACATACATACATACCTACATACATACATACATTCATCGAAATATTTAGAGCTTATTCAGGTCCTCCGAAGTAAACCTCGCACTACACAGGCACGCTTAGTGTATGTTGTGCATGACAGCCTACACACCAAACGGATGGTTAGTCTGTGGTAGCTCTTCAATCGTGGTCTGGCTCTACCTCACTTCACTTCATCTGAGCACAATACGCAACTACACAACAAAAGGAACAAATCCGTCAAGTCAATAGGGATCGAGCCATTCCATCTCTCAGGCGATTAATCTGTCTATCCACAATATATGACCATTACATAAATAGACCCATCGCACCCATACCCTAAAACCCTAAAATCCTAAACACTAAAGACATCCTATTTACTCGTACACCATCCCCCTTGCAGCACACCGTTCGCCAGTGTGTCACATGTGGGCGCTCAGCGCTACCTCCCTTATTAAACGACATGAAGGACGAAGTACCGAACAGTCCCACGCGGTGGGCAGACCGATGGCGTGACAAGTGCGTGTGTGGCGGGCTATGGCGAGCACGCGTTGAAAGCAAAGAGAGATATATCAATAAATAAAAGACAAACAGACATACACAGCACATGTCTCCTACCTTTGAAAATAGAGAGAGATATTTCAATTAGTAAAGACAAAGTCAGATACATAGCACAAATCTCCTTATCTTGAAAATAGAGAGATATACTAAGGAAATAAAGGCAAAGACACATGCACAGCACAGGTCTCCTTCTATTGAAAGTAGAGAGCGATATAACAGCGAAATTAAGACAAAGACACGTACACAGCACATGTCTCCTTCTATTGAAAGTAGAGAGAGATATAACAAAGAAGTGAAGACAAAGGCACATGCACAGCACGTGTCTCATTCTATTGAACGTAAAGCGAGATATACCAAGGAAATGAAGGCAAACACCCATACACTGCACAAATCGCCTTCTATTGAAAGTAAAGAGAGATGGACCCAGGAAATGAAGCCAAAGAGACATACACTGTACATGTCTCCTTCTATTGAAAGTAAAGAAAGATATACCGAAAAAAATGAAGACAAGCACACATACACAGCACAGGTCGCCTTCTATTGCATACACAGTATATGTCTCCTATTGAAAGTAGAAAGAGATGTACTAATTAGTAAATACAAGGACACATACAGAACACAGGTCCTCTTCTATTGAAAGTACAGAAAGATTTATCAAGGAAATGAAGACAAAGAAACATACACAGCACAGGTCGCCTTCTATTGAAAGTAAAGAGAGATATAACAAGGAAGTGAAGACAAAGACACATACACAGCACATGTCTCCTTCTATTGAAAGTAAAGAGAGATATACCAAAGATATCACGACAAAGACACATAAAGAGCACAGGCCGACTTCAGCTGAAAGTAAAGAGAGATATACCTGGGGATGAAGACAAAAACACCTACAGAGCACAGATCTCCTTCTATTGAGGATAAAGAGAGATATACCAAAGAAATGGAGACAAATACACATACACGGCACATATCTCCATCCTTTGAATATAGAGAGATATATACCAAGGAAATGAAGACAAAGGCACCTACACAGCACATGTCTCCTTCTATTGAAAGAAAAGGGAGATATACCAAGGAATGAAGACAAACACACATGCAGGTCTCGTTTTATTGTAAGTGACGAGAGATATACCAAGGAAATGAAGACAAGGACACATACACGGCACAGGTCTCCATCCTTTGAATATAGAGAGATATATACCAAGGAAATGAAGACAAAGGCACCTACACAGCACATGTCTCCTTCTATTGAAAGGAAAGGGAGATATACCAAGGAATGAAGACAAACACACATGCAGGTCTCGTTTTATTGAAAGTGAAGAGAGATATACCAAGGAAATGAAGACAAGGACACATACACGGCACAGGCCTCCATCCTTTGAATATAGAGAGATATATACCAAGGAAATGAAGACAAAGGCACCTACACAGCACATGTCTCCTTCTATTGAAAGAAAAGAGAGATACACTAAGGAAATGAAGATAAAGACACATGCACAGCACATGTTTCCTTCTATTGAAAGTATAGAGAGAGGAACAATGCACAAATCACCTTCTATTGAAAATAAAGAGTGATGGACCAAGGAAGTGAAGGTGAGGAGACATACACAGTACATGTCTACTTCTATTGAAAGTAAAGAAAGATATACCAAGAAAATGAAGACAAGCACACATACACAGCACAGGTCGCCTTCTATTGCATACACAGTATATGTCTCCTTCTATTGAAAGTAAAGAGAGATATACCAAGGATATGACGACAAAGACACATACACAGTACGTATAACCTTGCGGTGAAATTAAAGAGAGATATATCAAGGGATAATGAAAAAGACACATACACAAGGCATGTCTCCTACTGTTGAAAGTAAAGAGAGATATACCAATGAAATGAAAACAAAGACAGACACATACACAGCACATGTCTCCTTCTATTGAAAGTATATAGAGAAATACCAACCAGTAAAGACAAAGACACATAAATAGCACAGGTCGCCTACTATTGAAAGTAGAAAGAGATATACCAATTAGTAAATACAAGGACACATATAGCACAGGTCATCTTCTATTGAAAGTAGAGAGAGATATAACAAGGAAGTGAAGACAAACACACATGCACAGCACATGTGTCCTTCTATTGAACGTAAAGAGAGTTATACCAAGCAAATGAAGACAAAGACACGTACACAGCACAGGTCTTTTTCTATTGAAAGTAGAGAGAGATATAACAAGGAAGTGAAGACAACGACATATGCACAGCACATGTCTCCTTCTATTAAACATAAAGAGAGATATACCAAGGAAATGAAGACAAAGACACATGCAGGTCTCGTTTTATTGAAAGTGAAGAGAGATATACCAAGGAAATGAAGACAAGGACACATACACGGCACAGGTCTCCATTCTTTGAATATAGAGAGATATATACCCAGGAAATGAAGACAAAGGCACCTACACAGCACATGTCTCCTTCTATTGAAAGAAAAGAGAGATACACTAAGGAAATGAAGATAAAGACACCTACACAGCACATGTCTCCTTCTATTGAAAGTAAATAAAGATATACCAACGAATAAAGACAAGGACACATACACAGCACAGGTTTTCTTATATTGAAAGTATAGAGAGATATACCAAGGAAATGAAGACAAAACACCCATACACAGCGCTTTCCCAGGTTTTATAAAATGCATCATATTTGTGTATTTCATTTTTGTAGGCATATGATAGGCTCTGTTGTGTGGGGATAGCCCCTCCTCAGCTCCCTCGTGCGTCTGATTGCCTGATAAAAAATGGCGTATATATGTGGTAGGTAGTCGAAGGGACAGCATGCCGTAGTCATTATCATTGCTCACTTTATTTCAATCGTATGTACTATGTATTTGTGCTTTGGTGCTGAAGTACAAGTCACCCTAATTCTTCTTCTTCTCCTCTATTCGTTTGTAGTCCGAATAAACCTCTTCCTCAGTGTCTTCACCGAGAACCGACTCAGCGCGCTCCCTCGGATCGACATGCACTTTGTATCTGAAAACCCAAGACAAAACCGCGAATGAATCAATACGTGAACTGCATCCAATGGGCAAATACTTTGCTCTTGCTAGTATAGAATATCCAGCACTCCAACCGTCACTTCGAGCTGAGCTGACACTTTGAAGATCAAGGATATTCAGCAATGTGAATCAATACGTTCGGTTTAGTTGGAAATGCGAAGGAAGAAAAACAAGCCAGTATGTGCGAGCTATAACTCAAGGCTATACCTGTTACTGAGTTTGGACTCACACAACCAACACACATTGTTACATAAATGAGCTATGAATTGCACTCCAAACAAAGGCAAACACCCACAACGCACAGCCTAATCAGAGTCTGACGCTGAAAACAATGATTTATGGTCATACAATTGAACAGGTTTGAAATGTTAGCTAAACTCAAGCCACAGCTGTCCATATATATATACATACACACACGCACAAACACAAAAACAAACACAAAAACAAACACGAACACATAAACACACAAACACACATAAACACAGACACAGGTACAGACACAGACACAGACACAGACACAGACATGTATATATATATATATATATATATATATATATATATATATATATATATACATATCCATATACATATACATATATGTATATCCATCTCGAATTGGTCACGTTCAGGACCATACCTTGGAGTGCCCTCCTTATCATAACACGACCCGCAGAAGGTGTTTCTGATGCATTTCGTCAACAGCATGATGAATAAGACGATAAACACAGCTAGACTGGTACCCACCGCCGCCAGCACAAAGCGAAAGCGCTCGTTCACCCAGTAGTGCATGCGATCTACAGGGCAGCCGTTAAGCGCTTTGCCTTGAGACGATCCTAAGTATGGGATAGGGTGGGATATATTAGCATGAACGAGAAAGACGAATTTATTGGTATGGAATAGGGTGGGATGTGCTAGCATGAAGGAAAAAGAGGAATCTATTCTGCACGGGCGTCTTTCTCTACTTATCCTGGGTTAGCTTGAAATGGACTGATGACAGTTTGAAATATCCACTGAGAGCCTTCTATTTACCCAATTCTAGTAAGAAGTAGATATAATTTATGTCGAGGAATAAGTACTCTTCCAAATAATCTTGTTTGATCTTTTTAGAGTGTGATAATTGGATATAATTTGGTAATACCCATAGAACGCTTTCCCCGGACGAATCTGATTGTGATTGCGGGATGCAAAAATTCAAGAACAAATGTGTGAACTTGCAATGGCTGGTTTATCGTACAAGGCTAGTCACTCGGAATATAACAGCCAATCTTATACTAACCTTAACCGTTGCACTCGACTACCTTATTTACCTATGACCTAACACCACTAAAACCCACCATACACTACGCGCTACCCACACTCGCACCAGTACGCAGATAGCCTACACCATTCGGTACAAAGACTATGAACGCCTCAGGTTCCCCCCAGACCCTAATACCTACGCTGAATAACTACCTCGCATCCTATCAGGCAAATAGAGTGCCCACGGATTCACTTATTTGACAATTGCCATAGCAACGAACTAGACAGATAGAGATACCTGGCACTAGGTCGGCGATGCGGATTGTGGCGTCTGTCAGCACCCTGTCCTCCATGTCATACGTACCCATGCTCAGCTCACCACGATCCCAGTCTATGCTGATCTTAGCGTAGTTCTCCACTCCGTGTACCTGGCAGATAGTCAAGCATGAATTGTTTTAAATATGGGCTTCAAAACGATATACGTCTACATTGGTAGGTGTGTGTGCAGCCGCGTGTGCAGCCATGTATACACTTGTGATGTACGTCAAGCGCGTCAGCATGCCGTATGAGTATTAAAGCTTTGCGTTGAATCGAATTCCAAAGTGTGTGTATAGTTACGAAACACCTTACTCTTACCTCAGTCCTACTAAACTAGTACCAGAGCACTGGCTGGGTAAAAAGCAAGCCTTTAGCACATGGTACGATGCACGTGCGGGTAATTCGGATGGCTGCGCCTGCGAAGCCGGAGCTATAAAATGCCCACGTGCGTTAACATAGGGTTTTCCAATGCGTACACACACTAGTAGATCCTATACACCAACGCAATAGCTACATTAAATACGGTTATGTACACGCCTTATCGAAAGATACGGTGGCCAAGGTCCCATACCAGCAAACCTCAAACATCACCATACAACTAAACATCACGTATTCGTAAGTACACACCTCACCAATACGATACGAGGCCCAGGTTAACCAATTCAGCGCCGTCTCGCACACATCTCCTTTAGTCCAGCCGTCGAAGCACGCGTGCGTCAACCCACTCGACGTTAGATCGTATAGTGGATAGCCTAACAGACGCAATGGTTGACCGACGGGATGGTGTTGGTGGTACACAGGTGGAGAGATAGTACGAAGATAAGGGGAGCGGAGAGAAAGGGGAAGCATA
>LUCW03001185.1:0-10595 GCA_001586965.3 Sphaeroforma sirkka | reverse complement strand
ACGTTGACAATTTGAATCAACCATTTCAACGACATGTTGAGTTGATCAAAAGTGTATCCAGCTAGTTTCATTTTATATATTATTAGTTCGTATACTAATGCGCTGTTCCATACTATTCCAAGATCGTGACATCCGTTCGCACCACATACCCTCTTACCAGAGGGGTTGCTCGGTGAGTGGCTGACACAGTGTACCTTAAAGCCATACACGGCTTTATGCGCAAACACTCATTGTCCTTCTGAAAATTGATATCTGTATTGCAGGTTAGATGTCCCTTTGCATCACTGTGTGTCGTCATTACTATGCCATTTGCTTTGCAGTACTTGAAAAACTGTGAATCTAAGAACGATTCGTCTTCCAATAACTTTGAGTGTACATCTACGTGCGTCGGAGGTGATTCGGCGTGCTTTAACCACTCCAGCTGTTGTATAGTGGCGTCGACAACACCCAAGTGTTTCACCAAGCCTTGCTTCACAAGTTCTGACAGATGGCTCCACACTTCCTCTAGCTCTATGCGGCTGATCACCTGGCTTTGCGATCCCGCCAAAGATACAAATAGGACTTCCATATTATGCACGTTCTGATTGGAAATGGACGACTGTACTAATTCGCTGACATCTTCTGCGGCAACCTTTTCGAAATGTTCACAGCCGCCCAAGAAAAGTTTTCCAGTCATTTGCCTACTCTCCACGGGAACCGTACTCCACTGCTCGGGTGTGAGTAGCTTAGCAGAGCTTTCTGCAACTTCTTGCTGAAAGGCAGCAGTCATTCATCCACACTGACGGAAACTTCTCATACCGGCAGTGGCCAGGAAGTTCTGTGTGTGAAGGGTAGCTTTTGTCGTCCGCCTTACAATCTTACTAGACCTAGCGACACCCTTCGCGCTAGATTCGCGCAATGGGGTCATCACCGTCACATTGTTGGTTCCAGGACCCATAATTATATATTTTATTGTTGTAATCTTCAATGTAAGCAAATACAATTTTATGAGGCACACGAGGTAAACATGCTGCTTTTATATATACCAAACATCACAGCGTCATTTTTTGTTAGGGCTCCAGGCTCCCCAGAGTCAAACTCCTCGCTCTCGCCGACTCCTCTGTCAATAGCCACCCATATAAAAGAATTAAAAAAAAAGCTGGCTTTCTCGAACTTTACTTATGTGTTGGACTCTTGTGTACCAATAGAAGATAGTAAAGCACAACAATACATTATCAACAATTTTTTACTTTTAACAGTGTTTTCAGCAGGTCGATCACATAAATAACTTTTAGAATTCATTCATAAAACAAGAAACATATTGTCGTTTACCAGCTATTTATTAAAGTTTCTTTATACAATATGTCTGTCTACCAAGTGCAAATAGAGTTGGAGCTTTGTTGTTGGTACTCTATTAATATTTTTAAAAAACAAAAACTATTGAAAAAAAATATATGATGTTTTTTCCTGTATGTAAAGTATAATAGACTTTGGAGACTGGAGAGTAGACCTGTAGCCGTAGGCTGTAGCCTGGAAATAGGCTGTAGCCTGTAGCCAACGCCCTAAACAAAACTCTGATTGTGTAAATAGGCTGTACCGTTGTAGACTGTAGATAGACTCTGGGGAAAATACAAATTGATTGTATTTTATTAAATAAAAAAGAACAGGAGACTCTGAACTTCTGAACTCTGAAGTCAGAACTTGTGTTGGAGAGGTGACTGCTGGGGAGAACTGGAGAGTGGAGAGTTGAGGCTGTGGAGAGCTCTGGAGTTATCATGGAAGAATGTATTTATGTCAGAATGGGGCCCGGGGACGGGGTCCAGACTCCAGACTTTCATAGTCCAGGGTTTCCAGCAAATTGGCCCTCCACAGAGTCCTTAACTGACTGGTCTGTGGACTGTGCATGTGGGCGAGTGCCGAGTAGAGACTGGAGACTGGAGAGTGGCTGACGAGTTGGAGACTTCTTGCACTCTTCTTGGAGACTCTCTCTGTCTCTCTTTTTTTTTTAAAAATAGGAACTCAAAAGTCTCACACACACACACACACACACGGTGAGACGTGTGAGTCTCACAGGCCACGGCTCACCACTAGTCTCACAATTTACACTAAATACGAGATAATGAGTGTATGACTAAATAAATATGTATATTTTTTTGATTTTCGATTATGTTTTTTAGCTGTTTTTTTTTTTTAACCCAAACCCCAAAATAGTAGTAGGGGGGGCCCTGGCGGCCTGTCCCCTTGAGCGTGGGGAGAGCCATCTCAATTCTCATGACTAGTGTGTACTCGTGACCCGTAGTGTCCCAAGACTCCAAGACCCAAGTGTCCACTGGAATTCTAAATTTTAGAGATGAATTTCGAACAGGTTTGTTTTTGGTGTTTTTTCCAAAAGAACAATCATCGTACCATTATTTTAAAATATTTACTTAATATTTACTTGATGATGTAAATGAATGATCATTTACTATGTTCCAATTCCTATTTATTAAACCGAGTTTCGGAAAATACTGTTTTTAACCAGAATAATGGGGGTCATCAATTCATCATTATTTCTAAAAGGCTATGTTTTTTTCTTTGCTTGTTGGTTTTTTTTTGGGTTTCTTTTTTAAAACCAAAAGAAAGAAAAACAAGACCAATGGTCTAACTGACTGACTGACTGTGGACTTGTGGAGTGTGGACTCCCTGGACTGTGGTCTGTAAGTGAAGTTACTGTGGAGTGTGGAGTCTGTGAGCTGTGTACAGTGGTGAGTTGGTGACACTAGTGACAGTGGTGAGTGACTGAATGTGGACTGTGGAGTGTGGATTATGGAGTGCGGAGTGTGATCCGTGGACTGTGGACTGTGGACTGTGGAGTGAGGAGTCTGTGCGACTATGTATTTACTAGGTTTTATTTAACTTTTAAGGCTACAAGATAAAAGGGGTTTTTTATAAAACCATAATTTCTGGTTGATTTTTTACAAAGCAAAACAATAAGAAAGCTATTGTACAATTTAGGAGGCTATGAAGGTATGGGATATATTTAATTTTTCGTCCGTCCAACAAGTCAAAGATCATTATTCATTCTGTGCTTTTGAGTTGTAAACGGTTATCACTTATAAGAGCCTCAGAGCCTCAGAGCCTCAGTCCGTCAGAGCCTCAGAGGTCCCCCGTCCAACAAGTCAAAGATCATTATTCATTCTGTGCTTTTGAGTTGTGAACGGTTATCACTTATAAGAGCCTCAGTCCGTCAGAGCCTCAGTCCGTCAGAGCCTCAGTCCGTCAGAGCCTCAGAGGTCCCCCACCACCAGAGAGAGAGCTTGAGAGCCTAAGGGCAAGAGCTCAGGGGAGGACTGGTGAATAGGGATTGGGAGATTACTGAATACTGATTGGTATATTTCGCCCTTCTGACATACCGTTATGTGGAGATATAGATAATTTCATGGTAGAATTGGTGTTTTCGGGGTATACAAATTGAAATTATTGGGTACTGCCAACATATTTCTCTATAGTCATGACTCATGAGATACTCTTTGACTCTTGTGACTGTTTACTCTTCTTGTGTGTATTTATAAATATATTTATTTATCTAATTTTTATTTTATTTTTTATTTTTGAATAGTTAATTATTTTTTTCAAATATCATCATATTTATCACGATGTAAATATGTCGGTGTACTAGCACAAAACAAAACCAGTTTGGAAATCGTTCAAACCAAAAACTGAAAAGAAATCCAAATCAGACAGACTCGGAGTCGTATATTTACTATGTATTTATATGTAAATACAGTAATCACATTTCACAATTCAACCATCTTGATGGCTCCGATCACTCGATCAGGCATATTATTTTAAAGTATTTCTTCTCTCTACAGAGAGAGAGTAGAGAGAGTAGTAGAGGGTCATGCAGTATTGTACCATATTTTTACCAGATACCCAGCATCTCGCACTGAAACAGCTGAGTTGTCAGTTGTTGACCTCTCTCTAGCTTTTTAAAAGAGCCTAAATTCAATATGCTAAAGATTATGACTAACAATCTTTTTAAGACTTAAAATTATGACTAAGCCCCCTTATTTATGCCTAAATTTTATGACAAGATGTTAGGCATAAGAAAAGTCGTTGTTCTGAATTGAAACAGCATACTTATAGTCTGCCAGCAGTGCCCGGCCTGCCTCGCAAGCCGCGACTCGCAAGAGGCTTTGTGCGGATAGAGAATCGAGCTTTTAGGCGTGTGTTATAGACGATTTGAGATCCTCTATTTTTTAAAAGGTATAGGTCTTTGTTATCTTGATTTGTGTGGATAGTGATTGTCTATTAGGTCATACTAACCTTCCAATACTATCATCACGTTTATGTACAAGTTTCACTTGCACCATTCACTCCATCACACACCATTCCAAGCAATCGCGATCGATTGCATGACTGAAATTCCCAGTAACTTGAATTTAGAATTGATTATCGTCGAAACACCTCTTCTTCTCTGAATAGTGCTTACATTAGCTAAGTAATCAATTAGAGTAAAGAACTCATCCAAAGGAAGCATAGGATACGATAGTGCTATGAAAATCTAGTTGTTCGAGAAGTTACATCGGTTTTATTCGAACCCAATGTCTAAATGGTGAAAATGAGTGAATTATAGTATGATACAAATATACATGTATACATGTGTGATCATGTATAATCTATACACTTCATACATATTTACGTGTATTATTCAAAAATACATTAGCTTCCATACTATGTAATACTAAATATATATAAAAGTAAAACAAGTAAATAGTAAAATATGTCCATAGCCTTCAAAAGGAAACTGTATGACTTGTTGCAGATTTTGAAATTCATAGCCTTCATCTCTCTCTACTCTAGAAGGAGAAAGTGATCAGAGTGATCAGACATGCAATTGTTTATTTATCTATTTTTGGGGGTGTAAAAGAGCTATTTAAAAATAATATAGTCAAGGCAAAAAAATAAAAATTGAATATGTCCATGACTGTCCATGATGCGTATTTTTAAAGGGAAAATGTCGCCACAAGTTTGAAAAGTCTTAAGCCTGCCTTACTCTCGCCTGCCTTCTCGCCTGTCTTGCCCTTATGCCTGCCTTTATGCCCGTCTTGGTGAATGTTTTACCCACTAGCTACCTAAATACATATATTTTAATAGATATATATATATATAATTGCAAAGCCAAATCCAAATTGATTTATTTTTTAAAACATGAGATTCGTGTCGTATTAAATTATTTAGATAATGAACTGCGTAGTGCATACTCAGCATTGCGATAGGTCAAGTGGTTTAGGAGTTGCACTTGATGTCGCAAAAGCTGTAGGTTCAATTATCGCTGTTAGATTACTTTTATCTATGATTATCAATCAAAAGTTTAATCTCATTGGCCTAAAAAGTTGTGGCGCGAATTTCGAATTGCTGTCACATTATTTGTATAAAGGTCATACAATTTAGTGCCATATTTCTACGCAAAAGCAGCATTCCTCCCAGCGTCTTGTGTATTCAGGTGTATACTTCACTTGCTATTATCTGATGGGTTAGTTTAAACGCATATAGTTGATATAAATCCAGCTATGAAGAAGACAATACCTGATGTGTCAAGCCGTCAAGGAGTGATAGAGATCAAAGGCATCATAATTATAAAAATAGTTCTATAAGACTAGTGTCTAACAAGTAAATAATAAAACAATAGTAACTGACGCGTGTACTCACTCGCACATACCATGAGGTATATTTACCAGTTATTGGGCCACCTTTCCGGTAGCAAACCTATCAGAGGTTTTGGTTATATACTATAAACTATAATTATTATTATTATTTTATGTCCACATATGTCATAGTTCGGTACCTGGGTTTTGCCGTGTCATACATTTATTTTTTATCTTTTATTTTTAAATTTTTAAATTTATTTTATATACTAAATTTTAAAAAAAAATGTAGTGAGATAGCTAGTGGGACAAAACTCACCAAAGAAGGCATAAATGCAGGCGAGAGTCAAGGTTTTTGAGTATTTATGTATCGAACTTTTATTTCAATAGTATTCTCACAGAAAAGCTGCTATTTTTGTACAGGTTTTTTTTTTTAAAAGTATATATTTATTATCTTTTTTTTAAATTCTTTAGTCTTTTTACTGAAACATATTTGTATGAAAAGTCTGCTATCGCTTCCCCTGATTTTTTTTTATAAGAGATAAATTTTAGACCTCGATAACAAATAGATTGGAGGAAGAAACTGTTTGAATTTTGATCTATTGATTTGTCCCTAATCCATATAGAGTTCGGTACCTCTCTAGAGTAGAAGAGTCATGTCGATTTCGGTTAAAAACTCGCACTAAAAAATCCAATACAATGAGGAGTCTGGGTCTGTGAGTCTGGGCCCTCTGGAAGGCTCTGGGGCCCTGGGCCTGGGGCAGACTTAGAGGCCCGGTTAGGGTATTATCTAAGCTTAAAATAATAGTTACCAAATAACCAAAGATAAATAGGCCCTAAAAGGCTAAACTCTTGTGCTCTCTCTCTAGCTAGAGAGTGGGGTGTAAATATTTAACTGGCAGTCTGGCTGCTGGCATGGATAATGGTCATAGCCCTCTAAATAGATATTACAAAATGGCGCCCTTTATTTTTATATGATCCCTGAATCCCCCCGACCCTAATTTTCCTGTCCTGATCCGAATTTGATCGTGGGCGGACGTTTCGTCGTTTCGCAAGAATCATGTGGTGATGACTCATCAAAATTCTTTGTCACAATTTTTCGATATTATGCACTGAAATTTCGAGAATGGTCCTCTAGAGTGACTCCCAGACCAAAAAAAAATCTGAAATTCGGATTCATCCGCGAATCCCGAATTTTGCCCGTTAGGAGTTGCCAACTACAATTTTTACAAAATATAACGAGATAAATTCCGTAAATATGGAAGAATTAAAACGCAGATGGTGTTTCGAGCTATCGGCGTATTGTAATCCAATATTTTATTACAACCGGTCCCTAATGAAGAAATTTACAGTGTTTACGTCTTTCGCTCAGACATTTACACCGTGCTGCCTGTACGTAAACACTTGTACGTAAACACTTGAATCTCAGAGTATTTTCAATACACCTCCACAAGCGGAAAATTAAACTGCGCCTCGCAACTCTGCGGTCGTTATCACATCATCGAAGACAGCGTGTCGACGATATGTTCGCAAGAATGAAATTGCTACTTTGCCTAAAGGTGTCGGCTCAACTTCGACGTCGATCAGACCTGGGTGTCCCTCGAGTACATCAGAGAGAGACTCCTGCGATTAAAAGACCAACCAACGAAATGCAATATAAATATTAGTAAAACGAGTTCATAATATGTGCAACACCCACCACAGCTCATGGTATGGGTCAGGGAAAGATAAAGAAATGAATTCACGGCGAGGCATCCGCTGTTAATTGTAAGATTGCAGATCTATCACCATGGGAAAGCTCAAAGCCGCGTCAGACAAATTATATTCGACTGATATCAACTAGCATCAGTTTCTAGTGTTCAGAAAGTGCTACATGAATTAGACAAAAACCACTATAGTATACAGCTTTTAACACATACTATTACTACGATATAATTGTAATCTAACAAATACCAGGCCCTCAACCCAGCGATATATCAGGCAACTGTATATAGGAATGATAGAGATCTGATACGTCTCAATTAATATTTATTCTTAGGAAGGCAAGTGGTCTAATCGATTGTTGCGTACGTTTATAGGTTGCTGAGTGCATTTATGCAGTAAATTGCTGATAGGAAACTTACCCCAATACAAGGACATTTCATTACAGTAAGTGTGCCATACAAAGCACATGGACCGAAACGTAAATACACTCGAAAAGATACACATGCATGTAGAACAGCCGATCTTTTTTTTCGGGCCAAGACGCAGAGGTAGTATATATGTATATGTTGAATTAGTGACCTATATGTACTTATATGTATATATATACTTGGCGTCCTTTTAGAGTCGCGAATTTGTAAACCTCTGCAAACACTTTAAATATACTTACACATAGTGTAAATAAATCATTCAGAGGAACCTATAAAGGCCCTTCGTATACGTCCTTTCACATTTGAGAAACATCTATAAAAACTAGACACGACAAAATTGATGGTATGGTCCACTGAAACGCATCACAAGAACAAAGACGAAACTACTATTAGTAGACATACCCTGATGACCTCGTCCTTATTGAGAAAAGGCTCGTGCAGAGGATACTTCTCTATCAATCCAGCGAGCATTCTGCAGTGGACACAAGAAAAGAGAGTGAGTATAGGACTCATGTGCAGCAATTTGTCGAAAACCAACGTGCGCATTGGGTGCCTATATATCGCACCACAATCCACCACTAGCAGGCAAAGGTAGAACAAAGAACAGCCCTTGCTGTCGTTATACTCCACGCTTACGTGCACAAGTCGAACACGCATGTGTATAGTTCCTGTAACGCGTCTTGCACGGTTGCATTCCAATTTGAGGATAACCCATAACTAGGGCTCGCTAGCACACAACAGTCGGATCGTGGGAGATAGCGAGCATGCATATCACCTGCAGGTGTCCAAAGAGTGACAATTGGCAACTAGGAGAATACTTACTGAAAGTGTTTCTGATTGAGCTCATACACATTGACCTCCTCCTTAGTGACTCTCAACATGTATTTCAAAAGGTTTTCGAGACGCCATGCCTCTGGTCCAACGAACTCATAGGTGTTGCCTACAGCGTGCGAGTCTTCCACTAGGTTAGCCAGGCCTCGCCCGACGTCATGGGACTGCATAGAGAATGTTTAACACATGAGAATACGATTTGGATCAAGAACTAATCAAGTTAGAATACGATTTGGATCAACGACTAATCAAGTGAAAATACGATTTGGATCAAAAACTAATCAAATGAGAATACAATTTGGATCAAGAAACTAATTAACGCAACCAGACAACGCACTTTACCACAGTCTATGTAATCTATTAATAAATAAACCGGTCTGGACATACACCAGAACACGACACTGCCGAAAATCCAATGTTGGCTCCAGCATATATCCTAAAACGGAGCACGCAGCACGAATAAAACCAAACCAAACACACACGAACACACTGTCTACTAGTCTAGGGGTGTGGTTCTATATCGCAACCGTGCGCACTTACATATACAGGCCACTTCACGGCATCCTTGTTTGCGATTGGGATGCCTCCAGGAAGCATTTTGCGCATTTGCCATTTACGGAACAGTCGATCTTCCGGGCCGAATACATCGGACGTGCGTACGATAGTGGCGTCTGGGAAGGCCGCTCGGACTCTTTGCTCGCCATCAGCCTGAGTGATAAGGACAGAACATTTCGGTACACGTTATGAACTAGTGTCCCCACAAGCACCAGACCTTGCTTGCTGAACTACCTGGTATCTCTGTGTGGCTACGGTTGTGTGCTAACATTGGAAATTAACCACGTACAATCGCTGAATTACGGTTGCACGGTGTTTACGTTTGGAGTGGCGTGGAAAAAATACATGCCCACGTTATATCTCTAGCTTAGCTAGCTCGAAGACGTACAAACGTAGTTCCACACGGTCGTCGCATAGAATCGAAGACAGTTATTACCGCACAAGAGCTGTCCAAGCGGCCCATCCCGCTCGAACGCACATGCATATGCACATCCACACGCACATCCACTCGGATCAGAGAAGTTTTGAATTATGTACACGTTTTGAAAACCCTACAAATATACGAATCCGGGATGCACAACAAGAACAACCAAAGACTAAAGCACCGACTGCTAGTGAGCGTATTACAAATACAGTACCCTAGATTGCAAGAATTTAGAGGGCGACGACGCATCCGCGTTGACGCAGGACATCTGTATCAAACGCTTCACACCCAATTCGGAGGCGATCTCAGCCACACTTTCAGCAGCAGTAGCGTGGATGTCGGTGAAACTGTATTTGAAATAAGAAATAAGAAATAAGAACACAAAACGTTAATTTGGTATGACTTTATGATGATACTGTTGAACCACAGTATAATGAACCACGACGTCTGTGAAACTGCATTTGAAAAAGAAGGACACAAAACAGTCACTCTGGCATGACTTATGATAAGCTATACTGTCGAATCACAGTAAAATGAATCGCCACTACTCTTTATGCAATGTGCAATCCAGTATCGCAAGCTGAAAAAAAAAAATCAGCCCACCAGTTTGGGGTGGCACAAGAAACTAGTCTACACGTGCGCATACTAGCGTTGGTTTTAATACATCGAAAGACATGATTAGGATCGTTAAGCCTTTGTCCACGACTACAGGCACATGGTTACTACAATGCACTGACAAGAGGCCCGCGGCAATTGGCAACACAGTTATAGAACGATCAAATGTACCTGAAGTTCTTAGACTCTAGATGCGATCCGGTAAGATTGTACACCACATCCGAATATTTCATCGCTTCTCGGATAGAATCTTTGTCCTTCATGTTGTATTCCTGAGTTGAACAAAAGAGAATTATTCACCGTAGTCTAGTGAGGGCTTAAGGCACACCAGAATAATCTTCTGCGATTAACACGTATATAGCACGAGCAATATCACAAACGCGGAATGAAACACCTTGTATATAGCAATATATTTATATATAAGCATATAAT
>LUCW03001183.1:0-28674 GCA_001586965.3 Sphaeroforma sirkka | reverse complement strand
TAGAGCCTGATACCTCCGCTCTCGGTGTCGAGTAGTCTCGAACATTGCTAGTTACAATAGCACACCATCTGAATTTCTACTACGTACGTGCGTCATATATTAATACCCCAAGCATACACCCACAATGCCACCACACCCACACCACGCTGCGCTATGTGTGTACCTGTGTGTGTTCCGTGCCCCATGCGGCTTCCAGTGCCCTAGCATCGTCCTCCTCGCCGTATCGCTGCAACCGCGCGATGATCTTTGCCTTCGTTCCACCGACGCGAATTCCAAGCTGTCTGCACAGGCCTTTCAATTGGTCCAGTCTTTTTTCTGTAGATTACCATCGCGCATCTCCTGCAGAACCGTCTCCTTCACAGCGCCTGCCTCCGACTCTGCTGCAGACTCCGCCCTGCGCCGCTGGAAATGGTGTACACGCTTCCGCTCGGGAAAGGCCCGCTCAGACTGGGCCTCTTTCTTTATGCGATGGAGCAGAGACGCTTTATTTCCCGTAGTTACCAACCCCAAACGTCGGAGCACCTTTTTAATAGTATAAACCGAGTCTCTGCTGATATCCTCAGACAACGCGTACTCGCGCCAACCCACACCGCTGGGTAGAAGATCCGACACTGGTGGGGTGTTGATGGACACATCTGACTCCAATCCGTTGCCATCCGTATTTCGCCTGCTGGTAGAGAGTGCGAGTTGTGTCTGACCACTGGGTTGGTTCATAATGTATCTGTGCACCTGTTCCTGAGGTGCAACTTGGCCTGCAGTGGAAACGGGGTTGATAACTGTTGGCGTCGGCATCCAGCTTGGGTTCCCTAAATTCTGTATAGGCGAGTATATCCCCGGATGGAAATGTTTGTAGTATTCCGTTTTGCTCGGGTAGCTAGAAATCACTTGAGGAGGAATGCTTGTAGGTGGTTGAGTAACCTCATGTTGCCTACGACGATTCTGTACCTGCTGAGACAACTGCCATAACTTAGTGGCTACGATGGGCTCGTATTGCTGTCCAATTTGCAACGCTTTTGCACTCAGTGGTTGGTAGACGTAGTCGTAACAGAGATGTGAAGGTTCTGTACCATATGGATGCGTACAAAGCCTTCTGGTGACGTTTTCGGCGTCGCCAGGTTGATGTGCAGCCTTGTAGCACGAGGCTGTATATGTGGAGGTCGTGCCGTATTCTGCTATTTCACTACCAAATGGGTAGCCAGGTGTTGTGCCCAACCCATATTGCCCACTGTTGCCTTCTGAATATGGGGCTCCGTGTACTTTGGCCCTCTCACTGGCTGTTAGGAAATGTGCATCAGAGTGTCTAGACGATTCCAACTCATGAGCAGACACAGGTTCGGCAATGGCTGGTAAATTTTCCACAGCCTGCATATTACTGTCAAACGCCGTAAAGGCGCTCCCGTACATATTGCCACCACTTGAAATGCCCATTCCAGCAGGTGCTCTACTACTTTCAGTGGAATCTGCCACCATTGCTTCGCTTGGTTGCGTGTTTCGTTTGCTTGAGCAGACATTACATAACGTACCTGTCCCACTGCAACAACATGCATCCACAGCCAAAGTACCATGTGTCGTCCTGGAAGAAGATCTCGCTGTACCTGGATTGCCGGCTGATACTGGCGCAGTATCCGCTATGTTGCCATTGGAGGACTTATACTCAAATGTTCGCGACCCTTGAAATGCGACATTCGAAAGCAAACTGGCGTGATTAGTCGATGGGCTATTGCTGAATTCTTTACCCACTCTTGAGACCCCCGCTGGTTTCACGGAATGAGTTGTCAAAACACCAGCAAGAGAATCATTGGATACAGAACCGGTTCCCTGTTGTTCTTTTCCAGCCCGATCCTCTTCAGTTTGTGCAGTCATAGCCACGTCTCCTTCTCCGGAAGTTCCTCGGACAGCCTTCGATGCATCTTGTCTGGTTGTGTTCAAGTCATTTGCTGGTCGCGAACAAATTGAAGCACATTCCTTAATATTCGGTGAAGCCCAGCGCTGTGTAGTTGTGGTTCCCAATTGTGGTGACGGCAATGCCTTCGTAGCTGTGTCGAGTTCCTTCGCAGTCGTTGACTGAATATGTTCTGCTTCCATTTTCTGCTCATTATCAAAATTTGCAACCGTTCTCTCGTCAATGCTACCAGCGGCGCTGTCGGACGAATTTTTGTTGTTTTGGGTTGACCATCTGAACCCGAATGTTGTTGTACCGCTAACAGTAAGCAGCTCTACAATGGAGCCCGTATCTACTTTCAAACGTTTACGGGCTTGTTGTTCTGTCTCCACTTTTTGGGGACTAGTGAACTCCATGGCTTTAATACTCTTCATTTCTTCGCCTTCTGCATCGTGCGCTTTCTTTGAGTTTTTTTTTCCTTCCGCCTCGGGCGCGTCTGCAGCTATTGTCAGTTCACACGGAAGGTACACTTCCCAATCCTTCCGTCTCACTCGGGCAAAGTTTGACGATGCCCACTCGCGAAGAAACAGCTGAGCGGCCTCAGGCAGTTCTCTGTATCCAGCGGTGTTAAATAGCTCATCCAGTGGGCATATGATGTGCTGGAAGCAGTATTGACGAGCTTCATCTCCTGCTCCGATATGAAGCACAGGTTCCCGGCTGCCAATTGCTCGTGTGCATGCAAAACAGGGCAGTTCGCGCGTACTCATCCGGAGAGACATTATTTTGTTGGTATTACTGTAGAACTTCTATGTTATACGTGTATAGCGATGTATTAAGCATGGCGCTGAATTAAAATGTTGGGCCTGTGTATTTATATTATGTATTCGAAAAGACCATTTTTTTGGCAAGGCGATCGAAAGTTAATCGACACAGCACTTCTTACACTTTGAAAAATATTTAAATGTCCACAGCTGGCTGATTATCAACGTTACTATTTTTAGATAAATATTGTTTCGTTGTTTCAAAACGATAACAACTCTTCATCTGAAAGGCAATCAATATTACATGGTCTTTAAAAGCTATCATTTTCTCCTGCCATCTATAGACTCGAAAGTGAGATAAATCAAAGATCGATTCCCTATAAATCGGAATCGTGTCCCATTGAAATAATTACATACCATTAGATCCATGGCAATTTCCATTCGCTAGTTGCTTTGGAGTACGCACTGTGCACGCAGCGACAGATCAATTAGAAGAAGAAAAATCTGCTTGATTGGGTTTGTCTCATACGGTTGCAATCTGCCGAGATTTGTAACAGCGAAAAGCTATAGGTATGTGTCAGATGTCGCATGAAGTTGTTAGCTTCATATCAACTAAGTCATATGTGTTTTAGTTGCAAAAGGAATCGATAGCCCACTTTGACGTTTTCAAGCGGTACAACATCGCAATGATTTTCGTTGGCGTCAATAATACGTGTATTGATTACTCGAGCTGCAAATTATCATCAGATTTTTTTTAATGTCTCGTAAAGCAACAGTCACAGGGCAAACGCAGGAATTACCAGCCATAGAATTTATTTTGATATAGTACTTGCATATGTTTGTGATAAAGTCCATCTGCTATGTATCATATTCGCAGTTTTAAAAATACTTCTAAAGATATGAACAATCAAATTGCTCATTTGCGCATTTGACCTTTCGAACCCAACTGTTAATAAATAGTGGTACACATTAATGTAATACCAAAAACATCGCTCGCGACAATACTATGGCCATTGTGATCATACATGTGCATCATTGTCTAGTAGATTATCGGTGCACAATGACAGTTCAATGCGCTGCCGAAGTTATTTCGTTCATATGCGACATTTTAACGTAAGTAACAAGCACTCACCAGGTTGAACCGTGAACAATGTATATAGTTGGAATCGAACACAGTACTAAGAATTTGGCATTGGAGGTTGTTATTGTCGCTATTTCTGAAAGCAGACAACACCTGTTAACGATTTATGGCCAGTTATGCACTTAAATAATATCTTCTTTCCGCACAAGTGCTATCGACCACAACCACTTGCTGCTGTATTTAATTCGCCTCATATTTATCTTGTATTTTGATTATGTTTTTATGCTTATGCTATGTGGTGCTATTCGCAGTTTCTGTTCAGCACTTGTTTATTTCAAAGTGTTTTAAAAAATAAGATAATGGCTGTCGGCATCTTCAAAATAATTATTTATCATTGTGAGTGAATTATGTCCTATCTGTACTAGAATAGGGGGAGGATAATGCTAAGAGTCCACTGGGATAGCTTGAGGCACTCTATGATTTGCTCTCGTCCGGCCAGCCGCTCAACGCACCCACCGAAGGCCTGTTTGCGAGTCCCGTGCGCAACTTTAACTTTGCAGACCACATGTACTATGAGCCGCTTTCCAAGGAAATCGTGTACTCCAGGATACCCACCCCTACTCCGATGGGGGCCGGGGTCGAGGAAGGCACCAATGTCAATGATTTTCTGGTGTGGGACGGTGCCTCCCCATATTAGTCTGGGTGCAGTAGGCCAGGTCAGTAAGACCACCAGTATTTTTCTCAATGGACTGATTAATTTTTTTTCTGACTTTATTATATTTATAACGGTCACTTTGGAGTACTTTATTGCCCTGCTCCTCGCAGAAGTATGTTTGGGATGGGCACATTGTGTAGGCGTTTGTTGTGTATTGTGTAATCTTGGACTGTTGTTTGTCGACGACGCACCTCCATGATTAAATACTTTTTACAGATGCTAACACAATTCGTTTCAAACAAACAATAAACATGACAATTGATACCCGTTTCACGAACCACTTCATTCATACTATCATTATACCTATGGCTTCAAAGCTTCAGGTTTCAATTTTTATGAAGAAGCATAAAAGTCGCGCAAAAAGTTGCTACAATACTACATATTTACATATTTAGTTTACACATCAAATTAACGACCACATAATATGATAATTGTTATTGTGCATGCATCAGTGTTGCACTTTGGCTGTCAGGTTTGTGTATTTACTATTTCTACTTTTGTTATGTCAAATGACAAATGTCCTGGATATTTGAATATTTCACATTTGCAAATTCTTGAGGTGCATTTCGTTTTATTTTCAGGTGCAATTGAAAACTTATATTCACGAAACTGATTGGTGTAGAGTTTTACTGCAATTTCATTGACTGAATATTTTCTTTGAATGAAAAACCATATGTTGGCAAAATTGGTACAGACGACACTGTACAACGACGACATCACCCTGCCAGCATGTCGGTCGACACGTCGTACATGTCGTTTAGGAAAATGTCGGTGTCGTTTAAGGGTGTTTTTTTTTTATATTTAACAAAATACCATATTTAAAAATAGTTCGAATTTCTATGCCGAGAATTTTTTTAAAATACAACAATCCTGAAATTGTTGTTGGAAATCCGAAATAAATAAACATAAATATCGGGTATTGTATTTATTTACAATTTCTTTTCGCAGTTGGCAAACACATTTTTTTTTTAAATAGATAAATATTTACATATGATATGAATGTACTGTACTGTATCTGTTTTTAAAAAACAAAAAAATTATATAAAGAGCAAGACAACAAACAAATTTAAAATTTGAATAAAAAAACGTATTGTTTTTTTAAACATAAAATCGTTATTTAAATGTACAAATTTTCAATCTCCCCCCTATCACTTCTATCAGTGACTATCACCTTGAATACTTCTGACTTCTCAGTTCTGGATTCCAATTCGGTAGAATGAAATATGGATACATAATGGAAGCCAATAGTTCCAGGTATGTATAAAGAAGCTCCTAACGACACAAACGCCTAACAACTTTAACACCATCACATTGGGTAGGGTCTACATCCAACCTGAAACCTGGGATGGAACTAGACATCCGACAGTAGTTCTACTTGACCCGCCCTCAGGTGACAGTCTTTTATTATCCTTGAAGATGGCTGATCGACACCTAACATAGACGTACTAGAGTCCTTTTCCACCTTCTATATTTACTCATAAAAATAACATATGTTCATTAGATGGAACCCATATAAATTCATACTTACAACAGAGCGCCACCATCCGAACTATTCTAAGACTCAAGTCTAGCTCATAGGATAAGAATGATTAGAAAACCAACATATACTGCAATAAATTTCGAACACAAAGGAGAAAAATAAAAATCAGCTGGCAGGAGCAAATTCAAAATTGCAAAACCATGCAAGCATTGAAGCTGGCCACTGGTGCTGCCAGCCGTACCGGTATTAGTTTATATAGAGATACGGCTCCTGAGCCGTGTGTCACTATCACATATGTCAATTTCATGGTCCTTCGCTCTGTGAAGTAGAACAACCTTCCTGAAACATATATAACAGTTACTCGTGCCAGTGGTCTCTAAAATTGGCAATTTCTATGTACAACAGTGGGCCAGTGTTTCAAACATTCATATGATTTTTTTTAATGACATGCAGCATCTTCTTGCAGCTGTGACTTATATATGGATCCACGGTCGTACTGTGGGTCACACGAATTTCATATATTTATATAATATTGAACAGGCCGCTAATGATGCACCATGATTTAGAAACTCTACGCTATACGGCTACTGTAAGATATGTCACGTTTTAAAACTCACAATCGTAAATCTAATGCGACAGAACAGAATGATTGACGATAACATGTACCAAAAAGGCTTCCATTTAGTAAATTTGCAATATATTCTTAAAATAGTTTGCTTCTGTTGGTGCATAGAGTTGTATTTTTTTGATACTAAATAATAGGAAATGGGGCACTTCGATCCGACCTCCCTCTGATCCTTATCTTCTGGATAAACCATGGACGTCGACAGCGTAGACTCCGTTGGCATGTATCAAATACGCCGTATGGATAGTTGACCCACAGTTCGCGTTGGGGCCTGACCGTCGGGCTGTATCGTCCTTCAATTCCACCTTTCTCTTGCCCATAGTATCAACGCACCCACCGACCGCCTCACGGGCACCGTCCCCGTGCTCGACCACGCGACTTCATCGCTGTCTGTGACTGAACGATGTGTATTGAAGCAATCTCTGACTGTAAATATATGTAGTCGTATGCCGCAGTAAGGGAAGGATCATGTCGAACTGTCTCTAATCTCGCTTCGAGCCCACGTTTAAAAACTAGTTCAGTTACATATAATAGCGTACTCAGCTTGTAACTATAGACTTCTTGTCCGCAGTAGTTTTAAAGTGAAGCACATAGTTATGACAGAAGAAACCAGTTGAGCGTCAACAGAAAGCGTCGTGTGCTCAATATTTTGATATCCGTTAATTTTGCTGCCTATATGGTGCTGCATATATGTTCCTATGTTTGTCCCGTCTCTGACCGTGTCAACTCATGCAGAGATTCAACCGGTTCACTCAGCAAAGCATCGCGTATCATGCGCCGAGCAATGCTGGTAGATGCGACAGAGTCTGGAGAGTTATTCACCGTAGACCAGAGCGAATCATAAGTTTTCCAATCATCCAGGATCACTGTCTGACTCCGCACATCCTGCTCCGGCCGCACCCTTTTAGTTGGTGCGACATCATCAGGATACCGTTCAGCATCATCGGCTAAACTTTCAGAATTTGTAACAGTAGTGGCTGAGTTATCCACCCGCCCTTTGTTTACTTTACGTATACTATCTGCAACTACTTCAGCCAGCAGGGCCACTTCCGTCTCATGTCTTCTACGTCTTGAAAAGTTTGACAGTGCCCACTCTCGAACAAAGTACCGAGCGTGATCTGAAAGGTCGGCAAACCCATTCAAGGCGAACAACTCTAGCTCCCCGCAGATTATGTGTTGATAACAGGCATATATTAGCTTTGACTTAACCACGACACATAACACGGGCTCACCGCATATTATGGTTCGTGAGCATGTCGAGCAGGGATGCGAAGATGCACTAATACTAAGAGAAATCATAACAGAATATAGTTTAGCAAAGGCTATTATACGCGATAACTATTCGCGAGTATTTGTGGATGTTTTTTTTGTTCTACACTGACAATTAAAGGCATATGGTTCTACGTAGGTGCAAATTTAGAACAGGTCAATATGCTACCGCTTGCTGACCGTTGCAAATGTCGGAACGGAAGTATTCAAAAGCAATCTCGGACAAGGCTCACGTTCAAAATTCAGTGTATATTTATGACACGGCTTCTCATAAGTAAATAAATAAATGTTATCATGGGCATCATGGCTTAAAAAAATTGCACACGATATCGATTTCAATACCCGTGTCACCTTATTTTTTTTGCCAGCAAACAACATGCAATGGGTGGGAAGTGGGAAGTGGGATTGCCATTTGACTATGCTCCTGGGTGTACTCTAAAAATGTTGGGGAATCAAATGATTCTAGCGATATACATATTTATAAAATGCTACATTACATGTAGCATTCACGTTATACGTGCAAGAGCATCTCATACCTTATATAATTGCTGGCGATCTCCATCTCATACCTTATATAATATGCCGGCGACCTCGGATCCTTGATCACGAACTTTCACAAATTTCCGAGTTTACAATTCGAATCCGTATGCTCATTTTTTTTTTAATATGTGGGCGAGCTCTGAATTCAGAGCAGGTCCTAACGGATCAAGATTTTATGTGAAAATCAAGAATCAAGATTGAACAGCCAATAGAATTGGCGAACGTTTTTATTGTGATTACTTTTCAAAAGTGCGATATGGACAAACCGGAGGGCACTTTCGAAATACGATCAAGAATCAAGGTTCAATTTTGTTTTACATATATACGTAAACAGAAATTCCTCAAATTAACGTACTATGACAAAAATAAAGCGCCCAAATCCACGATAGGAACACCAATGAAATGCGAGATAACATGGCCCGCCACTTCACAAAAAAGTCGGCTTCAAAATACCGACATATACGAGTGCACCAACCCAGACATACGCAAAGTGCAACGGTTTGCCTACTTGTAGACAGTTTTTGATGTTTTTTGATGTTGGGTGTCTGTGTGTTTATGTATTTTTATGTCTGTGACTAGTCGAATATACGCCTTTGAATCACTCTCGTGTTTAATCTTCTTGGAGTCTAACTCTTTACTATGCATAGTATTGCTAATTTATGTGGATCGACATCAGACATCGAGCAAGATGATGCTGTACAGGATTACCCTATGAATGAAAAGGTCGCCAACAATGAACATCAAGGATGGAGTCATCCACAAGGTGTGCAGATGATAGTGGCATATCAAGTTTTATTCAAAACTTGCCTAGCACGATGGACAACTCGCCATCTAACTACTACAACAACAACATTGCCCAACAAACGTATGCACGCGTGAATAATTATAACAGTAATAGTAATAATTATAGCAGTGACAGTTTATCCATGCTGCACACAACACCAAACCTTTTTGTGCATCAAATACAAACCAGAAATATCACTATGTATAGGAACATAAGTGTAGCACCAACAGTCAACCGTAATAACAGCAATAGTAATAATAATTTGCACAGAGCGGATAATATGGAATTAGAGGGTAGCTATGCTGGTGATGAGAGTAATGCTAAAGAAGAGTTGGAGAATGATAAAGTAGGTTATGTTGGGAACAAAAAGGAAGGCAAAGCGCTTACAGAAATTGGTCTAGAAGGGGAAGTCGATTTCGATGAAGGAGATGATAGTGATGATGAGGACGATGCAGATAGAGCTTTTAGTGAACTTCTAGGACACCAATTAGAGGAATTAGAAGCAGCCGAAGATAGTGATGATGATGCAGACCCTGATGTGACTCCCACACATCGCGCCCCACTTCCAGAAACAACGGTAGCCCCAACATTAGTGACACCAAAGTCTGTCAGGACTGTGCAGCCGAACTACACTTCTTGGAAACGTGTTACACTCAGGTCTAAGCACTTCTGCAAATGTTGTAAACTGACTATATGTCATTCTAAATGTATTAGCAAACAGACCCTCCTGAATCAGCTCGCCTGCAATATGTATGAAAGACTTTCGGACTCTGACTATCATCGCTTTGCGCGTTGGTGGCTTGCTATAAAAATCAAAAACGTTAACGATAGCTATCATCAGAGCGACCATAAGGCCGCGTGCATGTAACTGTCTAATAGCCGTAGTGACTGCACTAGTACACAAACATCCATATGCGTATATATGTGGTGTAGTGTTTGTGTGCAACATTTTGTGTTCAGTTTGAAGAAAAACAACATTCATCTACCAATAGAAAATGATAAAAATATCTAATCAGAAATTGGCGGGAAAAGTGTATAATTTTATTAAATTTTACGGGAACTATATTTCTAACCGGTCCTATTTCACTATTGTCCCAAACGATTCTGAGTCGGACCAGTGGATATTCAAACTTGATTCCTTGATTGAGTAAAAAAAATCTTGATCCGTTAGTATTCGCCCTCATTTCTACAGTGTATAAATCCATTCTCAAAATTCCGATTGCGAGTTTATTGATAGTTGATATATTATACATAGCGTGTTAACACAGCGTGCATATTCTGCCACATGGTGGAGCTCTCATGCCGTTTTGTGTGTGCTCCGAGTAGATTAGTCGGATTGTGACCAGTGAGCACAATATCAGTGTCAATCTTTGGGGTTATCTGTCATTTAGCTTGTGCAGCGCGCCTTCCAGTATGCATCCATACACCACATGGAAGTACGAGGTTGACAACGTTGTGCTCGTTCATCTCAGCACAGTCGCGATGTGTAGCTTATACGGTGGAGGATAGTTTCGGTACTAGTGTGCGACGGGGTTTTCGTTCTACCAATACAATGTATTATGGAGGCGTTGTATAGCAAAAGCCTCTCCACACCAACAGTTACTGGCAACCAGCGTAGAAGGATTTACAGTTTGGGTCGTGAGAGGCTCGAAGTGCGGGTTTGCGGAGAGTTACCATCTGAAGCTTTCTAGTGCTCTGTTGTGAACTCGCGCTTGTCCATGAGCAGTTGCGCACCCTAAAAACATATGGTAAAAAGTATAAGAACATAAGCGTTTGTTGGCAAAGTTTGAGCCTAAAATCTTACATTGTATATAAAACTCCGTACGAGCCGACGCTGTGCACATATTCTGCCGCCTTAGAATTAATACATTCTACCGGTATAATACTCGCGAGACCTCGTCAGTTGCGTGTGTTCTCAAGTAGATGCATCATTCCAATAACAGTAGGGTGTCGTTAGTAGCGTGGGTCATATACACGAGCAGACACATTATTCCATATACAACAAAAAATACGTGAAGCAAATGCACGTCTCCACGGAGCGTACAAAGATCTATACACAATGAATTTACAAAAGATAAGGGTCCTAGGATGTATATACATCGGCACTGTTCCATCGCAATCGCAAGCAGTCGTTCACACTGTTAACGCATACTCGAAGATGTCAGTGCAACACGGTATACGGTAGTGGAATACTAATTAAATACAGTAAGAAAGACCTGGAGACCAGATATAATATATGTCATAACATACACAGCAAACACCTGTTCCAGACTGTACTACTATACATACCTTGACCAGAAGGCCAGCAAAACGGCCCTGCAACGGCGCATATTGCGGCACCAATCACTCTGCCAGCCTTGGCGGGCTCCTCGCATTCCTCATTTGCTCTGTCCTGATCGGAGAACTGCGAGTTTACGCGTACGGTGTCGTAGCACTTGTTCTTAGCGCTACACCAGCCACACGCTGGATCGCTTGCGTTGTTGCATTGTACATTGTATTGTACAGGCAGGTTTAGACGAGAAGATGTTAGCGATGCAAGGCAAGTGGAGTGTGTTGTGTTGGGCAACACAACACAAGCCCCTGCCTTGTAGTCGACTTCGTCTTCCGCTATCAAGAGTAAATCGTTGAATCAAGTATTAATGAGTGCATAATCGTAATTAAAAATCAACCCCCAGGGGCTCCAGGCCATCACTCGTCTCAACTGTCGTATATTATTTTATTTTGTTATTCAAATCAGGAATTCTAGTAGACGAAGACGACTACACTCTGACTCTGAGGCCGCAATTCTGCTGCTGCAGTGTGTCTATTTCGAAGGCTATGTGCACTTGTACAGTGCTGCATTCTTTCAGCCTGTACAGGCTTCAATGCGTACGGTACTACGGGCATTATAGTTGAAAACGTAGCATGTTTTATCATTTTATCTGCGCATGTACATTGTAAATCAGTTGTAAAGTGTAAACTCGTACCGAAACTCGACCAACAGAATGCTATCTCTGTTATCTGCTCGTTGTCACTGATATAGCTATTGCGCATCTTAAACATACCGTCCGTGGCTATTCTCAAGGGCGTGTAGCTTATATACATCTATAGGAGAAGTGGTTTACTTCTTCTTTGAGGGCTGCTTCTTAAGTGCTTTCGTATGCGTTAAAAATGTGTGTTCGCCTTTACAATTGAGACAACCTCTCTCCACTTTTGTATCATCTGTACTTGGATATCTCACGTTATGTGCGCTCTTCCCTATTCGAATAATCGTGTTCTTTAGCTTGGTCCTACCTTGAGATCATATCTTGTTGTTTGTATGTTACTCTTATACTCCTGAACATACTACCCGCCGTATGTACACATCTATCTCTTACGAACAGGCCACATGTATATGTCTATCTGATATGAGCGCGTGATAGGTGCACATCTACCCGATACGATCGGGTCACATGCCTATACGGTATATTAGGTGATAACACAAACCCATATAAATTCTTGTATACCCTTATACGTTCTGCAATCTGGCATGTATCAAACTGCGCTGGACAGAGTCACTGACTCCTTGACCGCACTTTGGCGATTACACCATTTAGGGTCCACCCGCATAGAAGGGATTGATTGTCTCAGTCGTTTGGGGCTCGAAGTGGGGGTTTGCGATTGTGTTCCATTTCATGCCTTCTAGTGCACGATTATGCGCAGCCCACTCTCGTCTGTCCATCATCATTTGGATGCCCTGAGCGGTGGGCAAAATATAAGGCTAGGTGCGAATTTTGTGTATTTTGTGATAAAGTATCTAAACTTACGGATAAGAATCTTGGGAAGTTTGTGATGAAGTGTGTGAATATGTCTATATGTAAACACATACATCGAATAAAAAGGCGGCAATGCTGCATCACAATCAATGCATACACAAACCACAGTTATTATAACAATCAATGTTTACGCGGGATAACAACCACGTGTGTACCTTGACCAATGCAACCGCCAGCAGCACCAACAGAGCCACAGCCCCTACTGCGGCACCGATGGCCCCACCCGCATTTAAGGGATCGTTGCAGTCCTCATTGACCCTGTCCAGGTCAGCGCACAGAGAGCTGACCCGCACAGCATCATAGCACTTGTTGTTGGAGCCACACCAGCCACACGCTGGATCGTCGGCGCTGTGTATAGAGCAGAAGATGGTACGAAGGAGTTTAGAGAGGTAATGTGGGCGACAAGACCTTGTTAGCTGTCAGGATTATAACAGAAAACTCTAGTAAACCTGTGCTAGTAAATCAGTGGGTGACGGGAAATGTATAGTAAACCTACTACCTACTGGGAAACGAGAAAAGTCTAATATACCTGTGGGGACAGAGATTCAACAATAAGCTAACAAATAAAGATATTATAGCTCATCCGCAATCTTCTGAGGCGTATTCCTACAGTGATATATGCTATTCCGGGAGCAATACCAATATCACATACCCTCAGTATCATATGTACAAACTCCAGGATATACAACCAACACGAATAGTTGCCACACCTCTAAGGGACCTAAAGTGGTACCAAACATACCAGTCACCGCAGTCTGTATGCGCTTCGCACCAGGACGCGCAGACATCTTCCACACACACAGCTGTCGCTTCCTGCACCACAAGACCGCCACAATAGTCACCCACCACAACGTTACGGGTGATGTTGAAGTTAGTTCCGGGATCGCATTCGGAACAGTCCTGTCCTGCAAACCCTTCGTCACAAGTGCACCCACAGTCAGACGCTCCGCAGGCGCCTGGCGTAATGGCATATCAACGGGGTGTGTATCCGTTAGCAGCATAAAACGGGTTACCAGTCCAAAAAAAAAACTGGGCAGGGCGGGGACAAGGGGTCCGGATACAAGTTCCTCCAAAAAACAAACCATAACCTAATGCCAACGTATGTGTATTGCTTACCTCGCCCTGAGCACACTTGAGTGGTACCATTGGCCAGAACTACATCGCCACACACATCGTCTCGGCAGACGCACCCGTCGTCCGGTGTGGGCTGTTTGTACCCGTCCTCGCAGATGCACTTTCGGGTGCAGGCCTCGCATGCGAGCCCAAACTCTCCGCAAAGTTGTCCGTTGACTGTGGGGCAGGGCCGTACATCGCCTGTGATATACCCGGTAAGTAGCACGGTATGTGATATTAGAACAGTATGACATGGTGTTATGCCGAGACTTAATAGACTGTATCTATGTCGATACTGTCATGCGGTGCTAGTTAGACCGTCATGTGGTGCTAGATCGTCATGAGGCTATGTTGAGACATCGACCTACAATCTGGCTTAAAGACGAGCTATATTTCAAACAGAGATTGCGTAAAACAGAACGATACTTACAGACCGCATGTCAACACAGCCGGCACAGGTGCACTCTATATTGACTGAACGGACAATTCGTTGCCATGGTGATGCCCAACATGATCTCAGCAGCTGGCAAGTACTCAATCGCGATACAAGTATGATGCAAATAAGTCCGTTCGCAGATATATGCACATGTCACATACACACATACATACACACATATTCACACACTCCAACATCGACCGCTTACATTCGCAGGTGTCGCCGATGTAGTTTTCGTCGCAGGTGCATACACCGCACCGGTCGTTCTCAAACAAACACGTGCCACGCCCACCACACGTGGTCTCCGCATCGCAGGGATTGGCCGCAATTTCACACGAGCACGATGCACCTCCGAAGCCTTCATCACACTCACAGCGCCCGCATTCATTGCACGATCCTGGAGGACAGATGGACAGATGGACTCAGATATGAGATAGGCGGTTGTAGCGGTTTATGGGTCGTGTGAGATAGGATTTTGGGGTCATATCCTTTTATATCTATCTTGCAGATTTGGTAAGGAGTAAGCTGTGAGGGATTGAATGAATTTTGTCAATTGAGTATAGCTGTGAGTTTCGGTGGAGAGCTACGTACGATGACCACAGAGCATAGGCAGAACAATCAAGTCCTACATCTTGTTGACTATGTATCTATTCGTTGAGTGCGTTAAACGTGTTCGTCTGCTGGATTGAGTGTTCTGAACAAATGTGTCTAGGCGTCGTTTAACATTCAACCGATCAGATAAACATACCACGGCCGTTGCAGACGAGCCCGTCTTCATTCAGTGGACAATCCTCGGCAATGCACTCACAGCTGGACCCAGCACGACCATCCACACATTCACACTAGACAGAACGTGTGGGATAGAGAGAGAGAGAGAGAGAGAAAGGTGAGAGATGTGATATATAGAGAGATAAACACAGTACAAGATATGTATGCAACGATCCTGTGGGTACGTAAAACCCAATAGGCTGAAACGAAAATGTGAACACCTGAAATAGACGCAACCATAGCACCAGACTACCATGTGTGTATGCATGGATGGGGTAGCTAAACTGCAGATGGGCACATACCACACCACAGTCTTGGGACTCTCTTAAGCAGTTTCCGAAGCCTTCACCACCACATTCTAAGCCATTGAACGTAGGGCAGGTGGTATTGATGGCACCTGAAGAACGAAGACGGGGCAATGCATGAGGGGTGAGTGGGTAGGTACTGCGCCGGTAGGAGAGGTAGGTAGCAGAAGTACTTCGTTTATTTTTGTCGAAATTTTTCTGCGTCCTGAGAGCACTCTCTCACACACATGGACAACCACTTAAAAGCACATCACCCTCTCTCACTCACACATACACAATCACATACAAGTACATCACTCTCACTCACTCACACAGACACAATCACATACAAGCACATCACTCTCACTCACTCACACCATCACTTACAGGTGCAGCTGTCGTCGGCATACAAAGACTCGTTCGTCTCACTGACCTCGCACTCGCACTGGCCACACACACACTGTCCATGGCCGCCACACTGCTGGTTGTTGTCGTCAAAGTCACAGGGTGTGTAGTCACTGCAGCCACAGTCGGTGCCTGAGTAGCCTGTGTTGCACTCGCACACCCCACACACACACACACCATGCCCCCCGCACTCTTCACCGTCCACGAGTGAACAGGTTGTGGGATCGCCGATCTTGCATTGACAGTCCGTTGCTGTGTGAATAGGTGTGGTGTATATACTAAGTTTAAATATGACGATGATGGTATAGCATGTTACGCAATAGAAGCGTGCGATGATGTTCGATACCGATTATCAATCGAGGCTTACAGAACGGATGTAGGACTTTTAAGCGGTGCGCATGCTATCATGTTGCGAGGTGTGCTTAAACGGTGTCGTGTATGGGAATGTGTATGGGAATATGTGTTCAAATAGAGCATGCGATGAAACCTTTTGTACATGCATTTCAAAGGAAGATGCTGTAAGGAAATATGTCACTTGAAGTGGGCAATGACGAGACGCAGGCTGCATAGATAACGGTACTCATACTACTAATGCTGATTAAGCACCTGCATTGGAAGCGACATCCATACTACTGCTACTCGTTATACTCACCACTCTTCTCTATACAAATTCCGTGAACACACTCATGACTTGTGCTATGAGCCCACCCAAGCACATATCACCCGTCGATGTAAGTGTGTTGTATTACAACATAGCCATGCGACTACTCAGGTCAGATACAGCCCTGCCCCATACCTACCTGGATCGTACCCATCGACACACTTACAGGATCCACACGTGGCACCAGTGGTGGCACACACCCCTTGCATCTTCTCAGCTGCGCACGTGCTAGCGCAGGGCGCGCCTATGTTGTCGATGTGAGGAAGAAAGTGGAGTATTGGTTGTTGGAGTCGGGCACATTTATAGTTGTTGTGAGTTGTGGGTATAAGGAGATAGGTCGTTTCCGACTTGCGAGAATAGAATATCACGGTGACAAACGTCTTTTAGTACGCGATTACATGCAATATGGCTCCCTACTTAAACCTGCACCCTTTATGTCAGTATTACACTCATACACAACATACATAGAACAACGTAGTTGTACATAGCAGAGGTTTACCGATTTATTCACATACAAATATACACAGATGTTCATGTACATACATCCCGAAATCTCGTTTGACAAGTACATTCACAGATGTTCCCGGTAGATAGCTCATCGCACATGCAGTGTTCGTTCATATAGCTTTTACCACTGTTGTCCCTGCACAATGCGTTATTGCAGATGCAGATACAGTCCCTAACATACTTACACACTAGTATACGTATATAAGTAGGAGTCACACACATACACAAGATTGTCACAAGCGAAAGCGCATGGAAAAGCGAACATACATTCGCAAGTCTCACCCGTATAGAGCCCGTCACATATGCAGATGTCATACGGACAATTGATATCACCGTTGGGTAGGCACTCTCCGTTAACGCAATTGGATGCGTCGCATTGCGGAGGCGTTTCTGCACATTGGCAAGACGTACCGTTGTAGGCAGCCGAGCACTCACACTTGCCTGTGGGTCGGATAAGGATTTGCAGAGGGTGTTCAGAAAGCGGCAGGTGACTTCAGCTATGTGAAATTCTTGTTTAAACTATGTTTCAACATACATTACCAACCAATTCATATGCAACTTGAGTATGTATAGACACTTTGAATATGAATGTATCCCAACACTTTACATGTGTGTATTGCTGCTTTGGCTATAAATGTTGGTTAGTATGTTGCAGTGAGGCTTGTTGACACATTTGGTCCTGTGTCAATTCTAGAGGCGGCGTTGCAGAGAAAGCTATGCTCAATTCTTGGCAGGGATATTCATTTGAGGTACGTTCTATATTCAAAAACTATTTCCACTGATTGTCTGTGTCAAATTTCACCGTACTAGTACACGTATGCATACACACACACATATATATATATATATATATACATATATATATATATGTATATATAATATATATATATATATATATATATATATATATATATATATATATATATATATATATATATATATATATATATATATATATATATATATATATATATATATATATATATATATATATATATATATATATATATATATACATATATATATATATATATATAATATATATATGAGATGATAGATGGATGTATGTATATATATATATATATATATAATCTGTATATATATCATATATACATCGTATATATATATATATTTATACACACACACACACACATATATATATATATATATATACTTCTCATGGCTACCATACCTCCAGTGTGTTCTCCTTTTCGTGACTTCTTGATGGTATTATATATCAGAAAGCATATGTATAACAGGGCCAAACACTTACCACATTCACACTGTCCTTGTAGAGGGCCTCCACAGACAAGTCCGTTGGCCGCCACGGGACATGCTCCATCACCACTTGGACCTGCAGTATACGTAGAAAAAACGTATCAGTAAATACTTTTATACGTCGAGAAAGCAAGTATCAGTGCAAATTTGCATATGTTTTTCATTTGTCTGTATAGGTGGTTGTATACGCCCTATCTGATCATTCGACGCTGTGTGAATGGGAGCACATACTAACAAACATGCGCCCAATGCCGAATTGAATAAGTGCGACTATGGTGCCGGTGACGTTGGTGCATGTATTGGCTGGAAGACCAAACTATAGCGCTCGAAAAATACAATCTCATTCATTCGCGCCACTGAATAGAAGCTAGACACGAATGACTACTTATATGATACTACTAGTATGATAACACTATTATGATACAACATATTTTCTATACGTAGTGACATATATTACAACATACAAGTAGCATCCTATAACATATGATACTACTCATAGGATATAAGTAGCATTATACAACACACAGGTAGCATCCTATAATATATGATACTACTTATACGCTAAAAATAGTATGATCATATACACAAATAAGCTATACTTGATGATGAGACTTAAAAGCAAACAATCATGGCACAGTTTGGAAAGCGTAGCGAGTCGCATGCGTCACTTACACTCGCATGCACTTCCTGTGGCTTCGTTGCAGCGACACGTGCCACATGTGCACTCGCCCAAGCCAGAGCACTGCGACGGAATAACAAATGAAAGAGATTTTGGCGAACGTTAGTTTAAGAGACTATTTTCGGACGGGAAACAGATCCGAGAAATTATAGACAGATTCCAATCAGTATGAAACCGATAAGAGGCTGCAATTCTTTCACAGCTCTACACTGAAATCACCACATACATCGACACCCATATTGCGCGCACATATACATGCGTGCATATGCCCTATTTACTTTGATTTACTACTAAACCAACGTGAACTGTCGGTCTACCACCACAGCACCACTACTTAATGTTACCTCGATGCCGGTGTCGGGATTGACTGGGCATGCTGTGACTGACTCGCACTCGCACAACCCGCACGTGCACACGCCATTTGCGAGGACTTCCTGTGTGTCATAACCTGCAATGGCAAAGGTTGTATGTGAGCTATGCGAAGATGGTTGATAGGCTCGTGTGTTCGTCTGACGGTACCTTCATGGTGGTGTAGTACAATACTATACCTCATTCGGAAACGGCACCAAGCGAACACATACCAGGGGATAGACATACTAAACAGGTACTTGGAAGAACATACAGTCGCAGGTTTGTTTTCTGATCTTGATCTCTACTTCGCCAATGCCTAAGGCCAACAAACGCAGCGGTGGATTCTCCACATCAGGCCAGGCTGTGCTCAGAGGTGTACCGTCCACTTTGGCCTCTAGAGTCACAGTCATCGTCACCGACCCACCCAGACTCGCCACGGTTTTAGGTGCATCGATCCTAGCGCACAAAGAGAGATTGGACTCAGTGACCAATGTATCGTAATATTGTAGATCTTCGTAGCTGAATTGAAGTATTACTTATACCAAACGCCATACTAAGCCCTACAGTGCGCGCACTACACCACCCAGCCGATTTTATACCTTAAAGTTCTAAACCCTAACCCTATAACCCTTCCACGGCAGTAGCTTACATCTTGATAAAGTCCAGTCGGCCAAAGGCATTGTCGATAGGCTCAATTTGCACCGTGCTCTGGATGTTGCTGTACGCGCTCTGTATGAGTGTGGCGATGTTCTCGGAGTCTTCTGCTAGGACGGCGATGCCACCAAACCCTAGACTCGCCTGCAAGGCAGTCCAGAATTGCTGTGTGGGTGTAAGGGCAGGCATGAGTATTTGGAGGGAGCAGTGGTGGCACAGTGTAGATATAATAACGATGAAGCTACTTCATATTGCTGGCTTATAAAATATGCACAATACTCTACCTCTCTTGGTTTGCTACCACCATATTTGTCAGAGTACATACGAGAACCCTGTACCCTATTTTGACCAAATACTTGCCCACCTACCGCTAAACATACGATAAAAATACACTTCTGCACAGGCGCGTATTGCATCTTCCATAGGTATGCCTCGTACCTGCTACCTATACCACGCATACCTACACAACTCTCCCTTGCTCTCATACCCAGATTTTATTGTCGGTATCAGTCGCAGCGAAGATAGGTATCACGTTGTTAGCCAGCATTGCTTGCTTCAGCTTACTGGCACTTGGGGCGTCGTCAAGCATACAGTTGCTGTGCACCTCGCGTAGCTGAGCTTCTCGAACGTTTTCAGCCGTGTCTCCGTCAAAGGTCTTGATCCAGCACGTTTGTTTGTTACGCTCCTGCAGCAGACCCCATCTGTGTGCAACGTATTGGTAGTGTGCGGTGAGGTGTAGCTGTGTCACGCGGCTCTTGAGGGGTAGAGCAAATTGATTCAGGACAGGGACATGATGCGATGCCCAGTTTCAGACAGATATGCATACTGGATATAACAGAGTCACAATCAATCTTTTCCTTCGCTCTCTCACTCACACAGAGGTCGATCCAAACCAAAAATAATAGCATGCTCACCACTTGCGTATTGCATCCTGAGAACTCAAATGAGACTAAACTGAACCACAAAGCTGTGATGCGCTATACCTTCCAGACAGGTCCTTCCTACACCCCGGATCACCGAGCGCCTTGCACCGCTTCACCAGGTACTGGCCAGTGAAGAAATCAGGTAACCAACTAGTGAACTGTGTGGCGAGAGGGTGTAGGCTGAGACCTTCCAAATGCGACACTGCATCCGTCCCTACGAATAGCTGTGGAGAGGTGTGTGCAAAGTAGGTAGGTAAGAGCGGTAGTGCTTGGTAGTCCACTGGGCAGTGCGTGGAAGTTAGTAGGGCATAGTGTTTCATTGGCAGGGCAACAGTAGATCAGAGAAGATTGAACGCGTTGCAGGATCCATGCGAAGAAAGACAATACAATACAAACACTGCAACCTTGCATAGAATATCCAGTGAGCGCTTATACTATCAACCCATATAAATTACACACACTGACAAACCATAACTAAAACAGCCGTGTGCTACCGCTAAATCTCAACCTTACACCATATTGCACACGATTAAGTATGTTGTACATGCATATGTGCGCGTAGCTGGCACACACATAATGCTGGCATGTACATGTACATAATGCTTAGCTGTACCGTATTTTCACTTGCAATACTTTCTTCCATATATGGTCTTTGGGCAAATAAAACCTTACCCATTCAGTACCAGCACGTGTACATCCATGTTTCCACGTCCCTGCTGTCTAGTACAATTTACCGCATCTACTCATCCTCGCACAATTCTCACACTCTTACGACAGCAGCCACAGCGCATATATGCATATATTCAAAATCCACTTACCAGATGTCGTGCATCGGGATTCCATTTGGCGCATTGGATGGCCTGCATAATTGCATCAAATGCCCCTTCAGGCTCATCACCGTTCAGAATGACGCGGTTGTTGTCGGTGTCTGAAATCGCGTCGATGAAGTTGTTCTGTGGAATATGAGATAAGACAACGTATCACTGTCAATCATCGAGCACGAGATAGGACAACGTATCACTGTCAATCATCGAGTTTTAACTAGACATGATGCAAAATGTACATATCAACACACATCTGGAAACTATGAGAATCATCAATCGCATGCGGCATACTTGTTTGCCTGCTTGTGCACCTTTTTTTGGATTACCTTTTAAAAAGTATCTGTATTACAATAGTGCATGCTTGGCCCATAGTTTACATTTTGAGATACGTTTAACTTGAGCAGTATATGTATTCTAACCGTGAATACGTAGTTACATGTATATACATTCGTGAATAAATCCCAAAACAGTCCCACGAATACATATGCTTACACTATCATTCGGGGTATCTAGGAATGCTTTGAACTCTCCGTCTTCGTAGCCCAGACCAAAACGGAACGGGTATACACGCCTTTTGTAGTCATCCATCGAGTCCGGGTAGATAAAGTTTTGTTGTCTGTCGATGAAGTTTGCGACCTGCATCTTCACACATCTGTGTTGTTTGTTCGCATGCACGGGCACATACGGAATATGAGTGACTATTGCAGTGTGTATGAATGCTAGTGAATCCTTTGATAATCGCTATATATAGAGTTTTTTCCAGCTGTAGGTAGAGTGCATTCGCAACAGGACTGGCACATGCACAATATTACCTCAGCTGTGTCACACAAATTTCACTGAGATCAATCTTATCGAAACAGTTGTATAGTAGTATTCTCGTTATGTACGTGCATATGTATCATGATAGTGCATGAAAACATACCGTGACTACACGCACACTGTGCGCAAACTGACTATTGGTTTGGAGCTGTATATCAGTTTATCTCTACATCCGTGTACACGCTCATCCTTGTGCAGACTATGGAAGTTGGGTGGAGCACACAGCTTACACTCATCCAACACTTCGATATATAGTGCAGACAGAAGAAATAGTAGGCCTTTTCATCGACGCCTTCATCTGTTTTACAATATATTCAGGTAGGGTATCAGATACATAGACCAACATAGCGAAATGGCATGATTGTACACAGTGTATTCGGCATGTTCTCTGTGACAAACTATACGGATGTATTCGCACCCTACATACTCGGGATTAGGATCGCCAGCGTTGATGTCACAAAGTCCGGTGAGAAGACTTCGGAATTGCGCCGAGATGGATTGAATCTTTTTCATGTCGTCTGACTGTTGGCAGCCGGATATAGAGCAAATCGATACTTTAGTGGTTGTAGATACTAAATTTAACTATTAATTTTGAAATTGTATCAAACTTGGCACTATTGACTAAAACCCGTAGGCAACACGAAGATAATTCTTATAAAGCTCTACGTTTTGACGAACTAAATCACCAATCGTATAGGTACAGAAATCAAGCGCAGAACTATGCACGTGATCGACCATTGTTTCAGGCACTTAAACAAGCATTCTGTCAGCAGCAATACTGGTACCGATCGTTAGATACTATCGTTTAAGATGTATAAGCAGTGTGGTTGTTTTAAATGCGCCAATATGTACATATAAATACAAGTGTGTGTTGAGCCAAGGATAACTCTCCCATGCACATCAAATTAACAAGTTTAAGGAATTCTTCAGTCATTTGAATATAATTATAGTGTCAAATAAACGTACCATGGACCCTGAAGCATCAAACAGGAAGAAGAAATCGATAGGCTTGCCTTCTGGAACTTTCACGTCGAATGATACAGTCAAGGGCTCGCCTGTTAAAAATATTTCACAGTGAGCATCGTGCAACGAATTCTAGGAGTCATACCAAAAATAAAAACGGCACAGAAATAGAGCGATAAAGTGCACCTCACTCAAAAACAAATCCTGCCTAGCATTCGCAATATGGCCATAAGTACTGCCGATTATTTTTCGTATTCCCTTTCAATATTTGTATATATACCCCGCTTATATTCGTTATGCCTTTCTTCGACATACTTGTTCGTCATAAATGTACTTGAGAACTATCATATTCATGGGGAATACGCTGACAAGTGGGTTGCAGGTGGTAGATATGATAATGTTGTTTATCCTTGCCTCCTTGTAATTATGTGGACTCCACATTCAGATATCACAATGATAATCGAAACGATACTACCCAGCCAGAATGGTATAACTACAGTAGTTTCCAAACCGTGTGCATTGGGGCTCAGGGTGCAAGACAGTATTACATACCCACTCTTAGCTCCACCTCCACGCGAACGGGGTTGATATCTGAGTCATTATCGACAGTTTCATTTATCTTTCGCGATATCGGGTTTTGGTAATCTGAACATGATGCGTCAGTATCAGAAGATCTGCAAGTTTGATCATCTACACACCATCCACATGTGCTTATTACACCATTGTTTATGCACAAGTCGCAGTTGGTATAGTCCGCACATGATGCCCCTGCAAAGTTGTACGGCGCGGATTTAAGCTCTTGATTCGATGTTTTTGTAGAAATGTATACTCAGAAACAATTGCATCGCGTCAATATTGCCTGCTTCTACGCATGCTGTACCTTCCTTCGTTAAAGTGATATTACATATGCTGAAATTTTAGCATCATTTCCGATAACTAAAAGCACCCGGAAAACCCCAAATACTCCTCCAGACAATCCATATATACATACCCTGAACATGGTGAAGCATCACTAATAGAAGCGTTGTGCATATAACTACCATGTGTGACAACGCCATCTTTACAAAAGTTGGCTCGGAGGCAGTAACAAACCAATTTCAATTTGATACTTTATGATGCACTGCCGGTGCTACTAGCTCGAATCTGAAGTAGGCACTACTTAACATTTAGCAATTAACTCTCACATGACCTAATATATATTTGCTAGAGCTTGGTAGTATCATCACTGGCGAGCCAGTGACTCGTATATTCGACAAAATGTAAAAGTTAGAAATAGAGAACTATAACCCAACTTTTGCACCCAATACCCCACGCCTATTTGATCGTCAATTTGATATCACTACTATTGAGTCTTATCTCCATTATGTCGTTTCATTAAAATTAGAATAATTACAACAGACTTTTCGTATAGATCCTGTATCAGTAACTAACTATAAATAGCTTAAGTTTTGGCGACTGGAATCGTGACGACGTGACGATCCGCCGCTGTGTTTTTTTTAGCGGTGGTCATACAAACCACCGTCGACATGCAAAGGAAAGTAAACATAAAAAAAAATAGTAAACAATACATAAAAGTATTGTGTTTTTAATTAAAAAAAGCAATAAATGTCTCTAATTCTCGAAATATATTTATCTATGTATTTGAACAGACAACATTTGTATTGATTGTAAATATATATTGTTTCTGAAGATTGACTATTGCTTCCTTCTGGAAGAGCCCGCCTATTGTTATCGTCCAATTGGATAAGCTTTGTGTAAAATACAGAATAGGCCGGAAATTGCAAAATGCATATTATCAAAAAAAAAAAAAAACAGGGCATTTTTGCATAAATATTTAAATATTTAGACTCTAAATAAATGTATAATTTGGAGGGCTATGGCCTATGTATCCTTTTTTCAAATTTTACTTGTTTTCAAAAAATGTCTAAAACGCATATACGCCTTCGACCGCTAAAATAAAATATGACGCTCGCACGTGTCTCTTAATCAGATTTGTAGTGATTGTGTATTTTCTTATTTAACTTCCATGATATATAACCTGGCTACATAGTGGGTACAGACTGGGTAAATAGTATACTAAATACATAACTAGCGGGACAAGTGAATTGCTATGCTTAGCAGACCCGCAGATACAGTAAATCCAATCCAGAATCTTTCATTTAGCAATCGATCTACTCCGCGCTGCTCCTGCTCGTTTCAGCGTAGTGATAGAACTTAATTGTGAATATATGTACACACATCTCGCAATTCGAAGGAGTGGTCGACAAACTTCCGCTGCCGTGATCATGCCGTGAATATCATTGACACGCGAACAAAGTATAATGGGCGCTGATGAATTCAACTTACCAGTTGCTTCTGCTTTGTTGTCAAGTGCTGTATCACAGTCTGGTTCGCCCTCGATGATTGTTTAAGATGATTGAGTTGCACTCTGATTTCATTCATATCTCCCAATAATCCTGAGTGCCTGTTGTTAGTGGTCTCTACAATTCTCAGCTTGTTTTCTGCCATTTTCAGACGCATCTCTACATCCTGAAGAGCTAGCAGTAGAACCTACTAGTTGGGTGCGTAAAGTGACTTAGTATTCAGTCAGGATGTGATTTTTTTTTTGAAGCGTTAAAAAAGCGGTATTGCTGAATTGAATGGTTAAACTATTATCGATTATCTCAAGAATATAGCCAAGTGCTTGTTACGTAAGATAGACTTTGAGAAACATCTGTATATATTGTAGTGCAGTTGACTTGGACATGAAACTGCTAATCCAGTACAAACCTCTTTGCTCGAGTCCACGCTGTCATCCTCTTCGCCTCGCGTCGCATCAAAACTTGTATCCCATTCATTGTTAAGGTCGATGCAGTCGTATATCGCAGAATCATAAAGGTCCTTGTTCGGCGCGAAATCACGCTTCAAGCCACTACTATCATTCATAGTCTGTACAAAACTCCGCATGTCAGTTGTACTCATTTTGGCTGGATTCTTCTTATGCTCCTTCCGAACAGCAGCATGTGTCACTGAATAGTCTTTCCGCAATCTCGTGACAAACCATGGATATTCACTAACTGTAGTGCTGGTGGACGTCCCCACGCTACTTGTGATATTCCCAACTTCTGAACCACTGCTAGAAACTGATTTCAATAGTTTCAGTTCACCACGGCTATCGTACGGTAACGAGCTTACAGCCTTTGATAATACCTTTTGCTGAGGGTCTGATTGACGTTCTTCTTCAGTAGATCTGTCATTTCCGGTACTGGTTTCAGTACTTGTTGCATTGCACGTCTTCGTTGAGAATGAACCGGCCATGTAATCGCTATTCCTGGACACCTGTCCTAAAAATTGAGCAAGTGGAATGGATTTGCCCGCGTTTATTTGCTTTCCGTTCATAGTAGCCGTGTGATGGTCTACAACTTGTACGATAGATTCCATGTCTATGTCCATATCTTTGATTCCCACCTGGCTAGCTGCAGCAGCTAGGCTTGTATGCGGTGCTGTTTTTCTTAGTATATTTGGTGTGCGAATATCCGCTGAATCGAAAGTGCGTCCATCATCCCATCTATCTCCCATGCGATTAGCCTCAATATGAAGTGTTTTGCCATCATATCCGTCAAACTGCTGCATTTTCTCGTAATTGATAATATGGTTGACCATAGATGTCTTTGTATTCACCACCATCTTTGTGTCGAAGAAGCAGGAAAAGGAGAAGTGCGCTTGGTATGACCAGTCTCATTGAATTTGTAGTCTATATCAAAAGTCAGTTTGTCCAGCGGATCTGGATTCCTCACTGCGGGAAGCATATGAATCACTCTATGGGGGTTGCTTATAGATTGTCACATTAATTGTGTGGATATGATCAAGAAATCTATTTACGCACAATGGCGCAGGTGCGCTCACACCTCACTGTGCTGTGAGCTGTCTTCTCAGCTCTTTGGATTCTAGTTCAGATTTTAAAAATATTCATTTTGTCATGACTCCTCGGGCCGGGCCTAAATATTATTTGTTTTTAATGTATTTATTTTAAAAAACAAAACAATTTGTCATAGCCTTCTGATGTTGAATTCAGAAGGTTATGACCTGCTCATCAATTCGTCTTGTGCGTTCTTTCAAAACAAAGAAAGAGAAAATGCAAAACCCTTTTCGATTTGACATTTACGCATGTACCTAAATATATAGGTGCAAGTTTGAAGCCCTGAGGTGCAAAGTGTTTAGGATGTCCTCGCACGAAGTCTTTTTGTTCCTCATAATAGGTCGTCCCTGTGGACTGACGTTTGACTCCAATAAACGTTTTTTAAAAATAGAAAATAGAAAATCGAATATGTATTTAGAATATTAAATAAAGAATATTTGTTTTTTGAAAAGAGAAAAAGAAAGAAAAGCGTTTACGTTGTTGAAACATTTTTTTTACCGCATGTATGTGTAGTGCGCTGTGTTGCCTGCTGTATTTGATCACGAGCGCGCTCTGCGAGTGTACAGCAATACCTCATCAACACCGTGGTGACAAACTACACCCGCAACAGCACAATGTCAATATATTCATGCATACAAGGATCTATCAACTGGCAGAACGATGCCAGTTTCATCGAGCAGTGCTGTATGTCTATCATAGTACCATGTCAGAGGTTGTACTTTCAATCTGAAAAACAGCAACCACTCGCCAATTCCGAAATATGAATGCGGCGAGCTCTATTATTATTTTATTTTCTAAGTTCGTAGTGTTTCTGGTGGATGTTGACCGTAATTATGCACATGTCGCGTACGCCGTACAATGGAGACGTTGTTTTTTCAGTTACAACCGTCTCCCGTATGCATGTATCACATCGGAGACGTATCCGGGAGGCCGGAGTATTGCAGATTCTATACCCGAATTTCGTCTCTATGTAAAGGCGAGGGGAAAATTGATTGTTGCGTATGTTACTATAAACTGGTATAAAGCGTAAAATTAATCTTGCATATCTAAATTTTAATCAAAATAAGAAATTAATATAGTATCGGTTCATCACACCAAACATAGACACTTAAACCACAAGTAACATTCATATCTCTTATGTAAGGCAGCCATACTGTCTCGATTGTTAGACGCCTCGCAT
>LUCW03001182.1:12500-17828 GCA_001586965.3 Sphaeroforma sirkka | reverse complement strand
GCACATGCCAACTTCCACCCGTTCTTTCGAGTTCAAAAATCAAACTCAACACATTCAATTTGTGTTATATTCTCCCTCACACACTCACACACTCTATCCCTTATGCTCCTCGCTACAGGTGTCTTGGTTGCTGCGACTGTTCCGCAGTGACTTCTTTGAGATTTGGTGGGCTGTCTATTACCTACATCTGTACCCCGACGCGGGTGTGAGAGACTATCTCTGCAACCAGCTATTCTCCTTCCCCATCTCTCAATCCGAGTTTTATCTGCCTCAGGTACGTTTGTATGAGTCTTCGAGCGCCTGTCAGATAACACTGCCTTCTGTTGCCCATGTTTGTTCCTTCGATCGGTTTCTGGTAGTAGTGTTATTGCGTACTTGCTCACGTTGGTTTTAATCGCCTGTGTTTCCGGTCTGTCTGTATGTGCGTCTCATGTATCGCATTCGATTTGTCGCACAGCCACACTCAGGAGATCCCTCCGTTGGCACACCTAATGTATCAGATGTTTCTAACCACGCATGACCAACCACCTCTGTTGCAAGCCCTTCGTCCGTTGACATCCTCTTCAAATACACCTTCACTCATGTCCCATTCTCCCATCTGTCTGTTCAGCTGTGTGATGCGTCATTCTCCGATGTCTTCCCGCTCGAATACCCCTTCACTGCTAAATGTCCCATTCTCCCATCTGTCTGTTCAGCTGTGTGATGCGTCCTTCTTCAATGTCTTCTCCCTCAAATACACCTCCACTCCTAAATCTCCCATTCGCCCATCTGTCTGTTCAGCTGTGTCGTATGGCCATGCAGCGTCACACAGTCGGTGATCCGGTGGAGCGGTTTCTGATGTACCAGAGTGCGCGCTACATTCACTTTGCGTTGTTGGTAGTGTTGGACCTGGAGACCGTCATCCAGGACGACAACCAGCCAGAGTAAGTAGTTCCGAACTTCCGCTTCTACCGTGCCTATTGTAGAACGAGGATGAGTGCACACAGCCGGGAGTGACAGGCGGGTTGCTTAGACAATGTGGCTACGAACACACTTGATACGTTTGTGTTGTCCGCGTGGGCTGCTACGTGATACATTTTTGTGCTACGGGCACCTTGCACCACATTTCTGTGCCGCCCAAACACGCTACACCTTGTGCTGATAACTTCATTTGTGCCGGTCTTTTTGCCCTGTCCTGTCCCATTTGTCTCAGGGTCATCCACACGTACTGTATATGTTGGCTATGCTTACAATGTGCCCAGTACAAATAACCCCTCGTGCGCCGGTTCCTTTACCCTGTCCTGTCCTGTGTATTTTAGGGTCATCCACACGTACTGCATATGTTGGCTATGCTTACAATGTGCCCTGTACTAAAATAACCCCTCGTGCGCCGGTCCCTTTGCCCTGTCCTGTCCTGTGTATTTTAGGGTTATCCACGAGTACTGCGTGTCCCTGCGTGAGCGTATCGTGAGCCAACGCGCGAAATTTAACGAGCGCAACGGGTACAGCGAACCTCCTACCCTCGGCCTCAGGATTGTGGGCGTGGACTCTGATAATAAAAAACACACCGCTGCAAAACCGTCCACGGGGCCTATCACTCACACCACGGCCAGTGTGGCGCTGGGCATGCGCAGCACTCAGTTCACACAGCGACAGCCCAGTCCAGTGCAGTCGCTGTCTGAGGACAATCTCAATGTACGTCTCTCTGCGACAGCCACCACAACAGCCAGTGATAGGAGCGGGTAAGGATGTCAGATGGTGTGCGTGCTGTGAGATGGTTAGGATGTGTTTCTGGTTGCTGTGCTTTCTTGTTCTTGTTCTTGTTTTTAATACAAGTGTGCATATGCAGGTGTGGTATGGGTTGTATAGGTGTGGTGTGGTTATGTGTGTGTCTAGTAGCTGTGTTTTCTTGTCCTTGTTCTTGTTTTTGTTGTTGATACTAGTGTGCATATTCTGTTGTGAGGCACATATGACCAGTGTACAGGTGGTTGGGGTACCGAACTGTGTAGGTATACTAAGGGCTTCTCTGCATACGGTACCTATCTATACGACATGGCTCTGTGTGCATGCTTGTGCACTGTACTCCCATGTACCCTACGCGTGTACTCAGCTGTCTTCACGTGTGTGCGCCATCTATGTGGTACTATACACATATTCACGCGAAGTAGCCTCATGTTTGATACGCATGTGTGTTGAGCTAAGCACGTAGAGCTGTACCGACCACCTTTGAGGCTGTTCTGTGTGCACACGTGGGTATCACGAGGCTGTCACGTACAACTGCACTGATGTGCCAGTAGCTGTGGGCAGTGCATGGGACAATATATCTGAATCATGGGACAATATAACGGAATCATGGGACAATATAACTGAGTGCATGGGACAATATAACTGAATGCATGGGATAAATATATCTGTGTAACGTTTGGTGTGAGCGTCACGAGCAGGTAAGCGAGATTGAACTGGCCATCGCTCGTTTAAGACAGTACCTTACGCAGGTTTGTCATGTGTCTTTCATTTGATATATAATTATAGTAATACTTCTATCTTCCATTTGATCTCATCATTCAATACACGTTTGCTTCTAATATTAAACCGTTTCTGTGGTATTGTATGGTTGATGTTTCTCATGGGTCGTCTGTACCACATCGTGTAGGTTTGGTATGACATCGAAACTCCGCAGAACCAATTTGAAGTACAAAAAGAAAAAGAGAGCGCAACAACCCTCACAGGCCACGTCACTGACCGAAGGCATTGGGACACAAGGCGGCAGCGGAGATGCGGTAGGCATAAGGTGGGTAGGCATTGGAGGTCGCGTGACTGTGTACTAGTACTTGTAGCAGAGGGTGGTACGTGTGGTGCTAGTTTTTCCTATTGTACCTTGAGTAGTGGGTCGTATCTTGTCCCTGTTAATAAGTGTGGGCTCTGCGGGTATAGCGTGCGGAAGGCCTACCAGCATGACTGCTGCTGTATTTGGTTAATCTATAAATAAATTCACAAATGCTCTAAAAGGCAGGTACTACCCTGGCTCCCTTAAGTAGTATCAACCCACAGAGAGAATGCTGAAATATATATATATATATATATATATATGATCTATTTATATATATATGGACATATATATATAGATAATAGATATGTGTGTGTTTATATGTATTTACATATATATATATATATATATATATATATTACATATATACACACACATACACATATATATATATGTAATCATATATATATATATATACATATATATATATACATGTTTATGTGTTGTATGTATATATATATATACATATATATGGTGTATTATATAACATATATTATTATGTATATATATATATGTATGTATAATATATGTATGTATTATATATTATATAATGTATAATAATAATATATATATTTCATATTAATAACAATAATAATATTAATAATAATAATAATTATATGTAATACATATATATGCATAATGCATGCATGTAATTATGGCAATATAATAATATATAATAATAATAATAATGTTACGGCGTATCAATAATGTGCATATTATAATGCATGGTTGCATGTGCATGTTGATGATGTGATGTATGATGATGACATGATGCGATGTACGTGGTGGTAGCATTAAACACATTACATGGTTGTGTGGGAATCATATATCATGCATCACCACGCACGCACGTAATCACACAACACGCACGCGCACACGTAATAATATGTGCAATACGTATATATATTAATGACATAATATTGCGTGCATACGTATGTACTACGCATTATATACATGCATATGTTATATGTATCATATAATATGCGTATCATATTATATGTATATATATATATATTGTATACATACATGCGTATATGCATAATAATAATATGTATATAATATATATATATATATATATGTAATATATATATATATATATATATATATATCATGTATATATATATATATATATATATATATATATATATATATATATATGTATATATATATATATGTATAATATATATTATATGTATATATGTGTATATGCATGTATGTATGCATGTATGTATGTATGTATGTATGTATGTATGTATATATATATTTTTTATATTTAACAATAGAAGGCGTATACACATGCGATTAACTATTGCGTACAATCTCATAAATAACACACGCAACACAACAGGAGCGAAGTAGCGGTGGGGGAAGAGACAGACTCGCGCAACGCAGACACAGATGCAATGGAGGTCATCTCAACAACAGCGCAACCAAGCGCACTAGCAAACGCACCCACACCAGCCACGGAAATTGAACACGCAGACACCGATACACAGCCACACCCAGCCGCTCACACAGACGCTCTCGGACAAGTCAACACCTCACCACACACACACAAGGCCACAGCCACACCTATGCAAGAAGATACCCCCACTCACGGGACGTCGATAGGGCAACCCACCAGGTGCATCACACGAACACCCGACAACCAGAACGACGGAGAGACGCACAGAGGCCGGTCAGAGGTTACAGCTGAAGCGACGAAGAAGACAAGCACAGGCGGCAATGGGGCAAGAAGCGAAACAGACCTGGCGCAGGCGATGAGGGAGCGACAGGGGAGTCTGGCACCTGCGCAGCCATCGCAAGGAAGGAATAGGTCATTCCCAGGGATGTCTAAGGAGAACCAACAACAGACAAAGAGCCAACAGCGCACCCAGGCCAAGGACGCTCTATATCGCATGATGGAGAATGCCGAGGTTTGTGAGTGGCGATGTAGAAAATGATATTTATATATAGGTTTATATTTGTGTGTGCGTGTAAATTATATTTACATATTTCAATTATATATATATATATATATATATATATATATATATATATATATATATATATATATATATATATATATATATATATATATATATATATATATATATATATATTTATGTGTGTTTTGTGTGTATGATTTTTTTTTTGGTAATTCGAATGCATTTGTCTACAGAGCGTATAGTTTGTTTTTGGTCCATTGTGTCCTCATTCCACTTTTGCCTCAGTCACATTTGTACCTGAGAACTTTAATTCCATCTCCCTCTGCTGCGGTGTGATTCTGTCGCTCACTATTATATGTTCGCACAGAAACACACAGCAGTTTCCCAGTTACTTTTGGTCCCATTTGCATTGGTGCTATCTTTACGTTTGATTTCAGTGCGCGAGACGGCATGAACTGTTGCGCCGAAGTATTACTCACACCGATTGCAGATAACAGAAGTGTGGCTACAGCCCCACCAGCTTGTAGGCTAACTGTCCGCTCATATTGCACACCATACATTCACTAATCCGGTGCAAACCCTTTAACGCGTTGT
>LUCW03001182.1:0-5000 GCA_001586965.3 Sphaeroforma sirkka | reverse complement strand
TCATACACATATTTATGGATTATATACCTAAGTAGATGCCTATGTATGTTTCATATACTTTGTATTTATCATATCCCTATGTATGTATCATGCACTTTGTATGTATCATATACCTATATATATGTATCTTATACCTATATGCCTTTAGGGGCGTTAGTAGTGAGAATGGTCATCTGTCGGACACTGCCTCTACGCCGCAACACTACGGCAAATGCTTCACAGACACCTCTCTGTTTGTGTCTAATCATTAATAATCTACTCAAGCAGGAGTATGTTCAACAAATCATCTTAGACACGCAGTATCTTTAACACATCATCTTAAACACAGCAGTATCTTCAGCATATCATTTTAAACACAGCAATTTCTTCAGCATATCATCTTAAACACAACAGTATCTTTGGCATGTACTCAGCTTCCATTGTCTCGGCTTTGCAGGAGTATGGGCCCGTGGGGTGTCCCCGATGGAATAAAGCGCAGTACAACTTCATTCAAAGCATGGCTGCGTATTCGTTGGTCGCCTACTTCTTACAGGTGTGTGTGGTGTGTGTTATGTGCGTTGTGTGTGTTGTATGTTGTTGAGTTGTGTGTTGTGTGTTGTATGTATAGTGTGTGTGTTGTATGTATGGTGTGTGTGTTGTGTATGTATGTATAATATGTGTGTTGTGTGTTGTATGTATAGTGTGTGTGTTGTGTATGTATGTATAATATGTGTGTTGTGTGTTGTATGTATAGTGTGTGTGTTGTGTTGTCTGTTTTCTATAGTTCGCGGTCTGCGGTGTATATGGACTACGTTGAGGTGCTCTCCGCTCACTGCCAATACACTTGAGCCGCACATGAGTGTTGGATGTCCTATCATTACTCAAAGGCACCTGTTCCGTGTCTCGCTAGTCCGAAAAGCTCTCAATCACACCTGTCCCGTGTCTCACTCGTCCGAAAAGCTCTCAAACGAATCTGTCCCGTGTTTGAGCCCAGATTAAGGACCGGCACAACGGCAACATCATGCTGACTCGTGACGGCCATCTGGTGCACATTGACTTCGGCTATTTCATCTCCTCATCGCCGCGCAATATGGGCTTTGAATCGGCGCCGTTTAAGCTGACCACTGAGTTTGTCCAGGTGAGCTGTGTGTGACGCATAGACAGGTCTAAGTGAAGTGTGTTCCGTTTAAGCACTATCACTTTGTATTTACATAAATTTGTATGTCTATCACTTTGTATTTGCATACCTTTGTACTTCTATTTGCACACATTTGTACTTCTATCACTTTGTATTTGCATACCTTTGTACTTCTATCACTTTGTATTTGCATGCATTTGTACGTCTATCACTTTGTATTTGCACACCTTTGTATGTCTATCACTTTGTATCTGCTAGACCTTGATGCAGTGTGCGCTTGGATTAGGTAAAGTCCGACACTCGCTACTACGTGAATTTTAGGGTTTTGGGTTTACGGTTCAAAGTGCACTCCGTGCACTGCTATATGTATCTTTAAGGTTTTTGGGCTTAGGGTTTAGTTATGCCGTGTCTGCTTCTCTGTGTGTGTACCTGTGCCCGAGTACACAAAGTATACACATCCAGGCAGTCGCATTCTCACATACACTATACTTGTTGTGGTTCAACCGTTGACTCTCCTGTGACGTTCGTACGTTTTTTTTATTCTTTTAGCAATACTTACCCTCTGGTTGTGGCCGCTATCATATATATATATATATGTGTGTGTGTTGGGTCCCATATGCGCAGGTGATGGGTGGCGTGGATAGCCCTGGCTACCGTAAGTTCCGAGATCTTCTGTTCATCGGGTTCGTCACAGCCAAGAAACACATGGAGAACATACTGGTGCTTGTGGACATCATGCAGAAAGGTAACAACCCAACCAACCTAACCACCCTAACCAACCCCCGTCCCACACTACACGCTCGCGTCCTTGTTTTGTTTCCTGTGCGCCTGTCCTGTCACGTGTGTGATCGTCTAGGGATATCTACATTTACTTTGTTGACACCTTCCTGAGGTTTATAGGTGTACAGGTTCGATACATAAGCGTGGTGCTGGTCCGTGCACTTGGCTGGGATGATAACCGTACGCGAGTCCAATCCATGCCTGTACCGTTTCCGTGTGAGAGGATCGTTCATATCTTGCCACGCACGCACCAAGCCATCGTTGTACTGTGGTCTCACAGGGCATCAGTTCGCACGTATCACATGTGCAGGGTGACTGTCTCTGCGCATCGCACTAACTGACGTGCATTCGCTAATGACAACATGCTTTCAGTGGAGGGCAAGTGTCAGCTGTCTTTGTAGCTGCTGTCGCTCGCATTGATATGATATGTGGTTCTCTGCAGGTTCTGATTTGCGTGTTGATATGATATGTGTTTATCTGCAGGTTCTGATTTGCGCATTGATATGATGTGTTTCTCTGCAGGTTCTGATTTGCGTATTGATATGATATGTGTTTCTCCTCATGTTCTGATTTGCGTATTGATATGGTATGTGTTTTTCTGCAGGTTCTGATTTGCGTATTGATATGATATGTGTTTCTCCTCAGGTTCTGATTTGCGTATTGATATGATATGTGTTTCTCTGCAGGTTCTGATTTGCCGTGCTTTGTGGCGGGTCCCGAGTGCCGTAGGTTGATGAAGGAAAGGTGTGTCGCATTGTAGTAGTGCTATCGCAAACAAGGCGTCTGCGTTCCTGAACGTCTCCCGATAGCCATCACGCGGGGTTGTTTGTATTGGTGGGCTGTGAATGCGTTTGTGTCAGGACATGGTGCTTGCGTAGAGAAATGCACGATAGAATACTAGTCTTTATACGCTTGTGTCTACTGTTTATGAATGTCTTGACATGTGTTGGCCCACACCGGAGCATCATTGGTGTGACACTAGTGGCGCACGTGTTTTGTCAAAGGTTGGTTTGCACCGCTATGCCATGGCTTCTTGGCGTCCATATAACCTGCTGCGTCAGTTGTGTGACTACAAATGGGAGCTGACACACCCAAAAGATGTCTGAGAATGTTCGCGTGACTGGCCGTGAAGGATTCTCTCTCTCTCTCTCTGTCTGTCTGAGGATCTATGGCATTCGTATGTGGTGGTGGCGTGTGTCTGCTGCGTTGTATGTCGTCTGCTCTCATTCAGCCCAGAATTAGTCTCGCCCAAGATACCTCAGAACACTCTCGCCCGTTTCTACCCGAAACTGGTTGCATCGGAGTCTTGCACAAGGGCCTAGGGCCTTGAGGGTCTAAGGCTTAGGGTTTTAAATTTTTCAACCTGACGAAATCGCCTGTATACTCAATAGACAACGACTCACTTGCACTTCACATTGTCTCCAGATTTTTCCACTCCGAGACTGAACACAATCTCAAGCTACTGGTGAATGGGTTGGTGGACAGGTCTCTGGATGCTATGTCCACTGTATTATATGACAACTACCAGGTAAGCACACCCACTCACTATATAGCATATTGTACTGTAAGCACACCCACACTCTATATAACATATTGTACTGTAAGCGCACCCACACACTGTATAGCATTTTGTACTGTATGCACGCTCACACTCTGTATAGCATTATGTACTGTTGCTATTTATGGCTTATTTAAATAGTACTGAAGTGTATCTGCCTGTTCCAAATTTAAAGATTGCCACAGCTGAATTTTGCACCTGAGCGGGAGATGTTCTGTACTCTGTGTTCACATAACATTCTGTCCGCGTTCTTCGCAGTACTACACAAATGGTATTTTGTGATGACCCAAAGCGTGTCGTCAAGGAGTCATCAGGGCCGAGTGCAGGGACTTGCAGAAGGGTCAACGTTTGACACCTACCATCTGTCAAAACCCCACGGCGTATGACACTCATCTGTCATTGGCCGTGTCACCCGTGTTGTGTTAGGGTTTAGGGTTTAGGGCTCCATGTTGTCAACACACTAGGAGAGCCGTCACGCCGACTATCGACCAGTCTATGGCACAGTTATAACGAGTGAGGACATCACCGTTGAACACGTGCGCTCCCAATAAATCTACGTGACGCCATTGTGCGTAAATAGATGTATATGCACCGGTGGGGAACCGACGGATTGACAGTCGGTGGTCGCCATCGGAGATGGCGGTGCAAACCCACTACTCAGAGTGTTTGATCTCTGTGGGCGTACTTGCTCCTTACTTCCAACAAGTAGTGATACATACAACCCCTTATTTGGTAGCCTAGTGCCACAAGTCCCCTTTGGATGACATATACGCATAGCGTATTAGGCCCAGGCGAGGCTACTGGGGAGCATTGGAGTTCTGGCTTGGTTTAGATGTTTGGACGAAGGTAGTATAAATAGACCATAAGATCCTTGTCGCTATGCAAGCGCAATAATCTTTTGATGAAAGATCGAAAGATCGTTGGAACAAACCCACTGCCTGTCTTCGCGACGGGACGCTTTTACTACCAAGCATTTGTTACTACAGGGAATACGACCAAATGATTGTCTGGCACTAGCCATACTTTAGTCAACCCGCAGGCAGATGTGATGGGACAGATAGACAAGAATGGCCAATAAAGTCATACAGACGCAACGTCGACTACTATGAATAGCGACCAAGAGAATGTCAAATAAAACACTTTTCAAATCATTGCAATGACAAACAGGGAATCCAAAAGTGATTCGCAAAACAACAGGGAATTTTCAGGAGGCAATGACAGCCTTCTATTTAATTTTCAAATTGAAAATTGCCATAAATTTCTTGGGGAAATGAAGGCGGCAAAAAGGCAATGCTTTTCCTTTTCTTTTTGAGAAAAATAGGGTTTGTTGTCAACTAGTCATAGCCTAAATACATAGCGGCATAGCCCACGGCTCTCTGGATAAGGTCTCGAGCAAAAATCAAGGTAGACGTAGCGGAAATCGAAAATATAGCAGACCCAAATCCACAGGGACAAGCATAGCCCGCTGAATTGAACACTAAATACTATTAAAAATATATGTATTTATTAGATGTGGGATTTGTTTTTTTTTTTATACATAATTTT
>LUCW03001181.1:0-17500 GCA_001586965.3 Sphaeroforma sirkka | reverse complement strand
ATCCATACATATCCAAGTTCTTTTAAATTTACAATTACACTAATGTGTTTCTACAGAAACAGTCACTACAAATGGATTAGTCACTATACTTCTCTGAACGTACGCGAAGACTATTCGACGCACTGCACTATACGTCATTCATTTCCTAAAACCAGTTCAATATAGCTATATTTATGTAATATGTACATGTAACAGGTCCTTGACTAAAATGCTGTGAACGGATCCGTTTGCGGCCCACTCGCGGTTTTCATCGCAGAATACTTGCTATTGAAGGCGTCGTCATGTCCAGCAATACCCTGATCGTCATAGAAAGGGTTATGCGAATTTTCACCGTCATCTAACGCACCCTTCACATTGTCGAAGTTCATGGTCCCCTCATGATCCGCGCCGCGCGGCGTGCCTCGATTCGCGCGCTGCACATTCTGCGGCTCGCCATACACCGGTTCTCCCATACCAGGATTGGTATTCGTTCGCTTGTACGCCGTATTGGGCGCCGGTCGGGGCGCGGGCGATGGCGCTTTCGAACGATGCTGCGCCGGGACCTGCATCTTGGGTTGCTGTGGGGCACCCGAGCTTAGCCCAAAGTCTTGCAGGTAAGCGTCGCGAGGCGAGATCTGTCGCGCTTGTTGTGACTGATTCGACGGCATGCGGCGAGCCGGCGCACCACCTACTCGAACACCTGGGGCCAAACCGCCCTGATCGTTCATGACATTCGCCTGCATTGCATCCATGCTCAGACGTCGAAGCTGTCGTTGCTGCTGCTGTTGAGGGTCTGGCTGTCGGTTAACCATGGTGGCCCGACTCATGCCATTACTTATAGGCTTGCGCACAGACTGTCTATTCATTGGAGCGCCCTGAGCAGCCCCCCCAAAGGTGCTCATGGGCTTACTATTGCTCCGGTTGAACCCATGGGCGTTCGACTGGTTGTTATAGCTACCCTGGTTGTAATCAAACGCGTTCTGGGACATATACTCGGGGGTGGTGTTACCGCTTCCCATACGGTTACCCCGCATTACACCACCCATGGGAACGGGTCCACCCATATTATTAGCTCGCGAGAAATCATCCATACTTCTTCCTCCTATTCCGTGCGAGAAACCGTTGTTTCGAGCATTGTACATGGGGGCCATTCCCCGATTGACCTGAGAAATTTCATCCATACTGCCAATACTCCGCCGGTTATTATAATTCTTCGATTTACGCGCATACATGGTGTCCGGATTTACTATGGGCACCGGTCCGCCGGCTGGCATAGGCGCGTTGGTATTCGGCATGGGAAGCATGTCCATCGAGCCAAAGATGGCACTCGCACGACGCATGGAAGGCATAGAAGGTGGGTTTGTAGTAGCTTCCTTCTTCAGCGTGATGCGCGAGACATTCTTGTTGTTAAAACTGCGGCGCTGAGCGTCTGAGAATCCCTGGCGATTCTGTGCAATGAAGCTGCGGCGCTGCGCGTCATTGAATCCTTGGCGCTCGGGATCACCTGGAGGAAAGTACTGAGGCGCCATGTTCGGGTTGATTGGCGGCGGGACCGCATTGGGGTGCAATGGATCGTCCAAAGGAATACCCTGCTTGCCAGGCGTGTAGTTATTGTCGTACGTTCCGAATAACATGTCGGAACAGGAACGAATGTACGCGACTAGACTTGTTTTGATGTCGTCGGTCATCTTGGAAAAGAACGCACAGGTTTCTCCATCTGCTGATTTCACGGACTGTATATATGTACAGTAGAAGATTATCGCGTTAGTCTCTTGTGTAATCAAGTAAAAATATTTTATACAATAGTGCGAGTCTATATAAACACGGCATATACAGTACAGTTGCATTGATCGGACATGTATCTATCTTTGAAGTTATTTGACAATATTGAACTGAAATAAGAACAAACGACCGCAACCTACTACTCGTCGTAAATCGCAAACTGAAATCCTCGATATAGATGAAGCATAAATTGTGTTTGATTTTTTTACTTGAGTTTGTTACGCGAGACACTAGTCGATTTAGCTACACATTTCATCTACTCACAGTATGTTCAATAGCTCAGTGAACACCCTTTCCTGACAGACTATTCCCCCAAATGCAGCTGGCCATACCGCAAGACAACTATAACGCAAACTATTCCACACTGTACTCAAACGTTGGCTAATACTATTGAGCTGTAGACATGTTGGTTGCTAATAGTGAGCTGTAATTATTTGTCTAATAGTTGATATTATCGAGCTGTAAATATTTATTTAATAGTTAATATTATTGAGCTGTAGATATGTTGGTTAATATTATTGAGCTGTAGATATGTCGATTGATAATAATGAGCTGTAGATATGTTGGTTAATATTATTGAGCTATAGATATGTTGGTTGATGATAGTGAGCTGTAGATATGTTAATATTTTTGAGCTGAAAAAATTATACTACTTAGAAAAACACAACATTAAAAGAAGCACGAGCATATAACAGCATCCACAAACTGAACTGTGCGGAGCCCAATATTGTTTTAGTCGCGTTCTCTGTGCGTAATTGTACTGCATTGATATTCTAACACATAGGAGAGGAAACAAAATCACATAAACACGCAAATTACCTGGGTAAGACAACACCAAATATTGAGATATGGTCATTCGTTGCAAATGTGATAAAAGACCCAAGCTACTCATCTCGCACTTACCAAATAATTTCCTTTCTTTCCTCGGCAGTGATTGATGCCACGCATTTCAGAATAGGGATAAAAGCTTTGAGGGTCGACTTTGTCGAGTTCCGCCTTAGACTTCTTCTTTAACTTTGCCGGGTATATGGCGAGGCCTAATTCCGTGAACACTATCACGACCTGTGCATTCTTACCCTTCACCTGTGCATACTCGTATACAACGGCGTTCTCGTCTACGACATACGCCCGAATTACGGGGTATCTGGACTCGACTAATTGCGTAGTAGTAGGATTTAGGTATACTTCTTCGCCACTGTCAAAAAATAACAATGGTTCGGATAAGAACACAGGTTTGGTGACTAAGAGAGAGTCGAAAGCTGATATAACATGAAGATTCTGAGGAAAGCAATCGGTACAAACTAATCGCACATATTGACGACCACAGACAATTGTAGAATAACAGATGTCGAAGTAAGCAAAATATTAAAACAGCATGTCCGCGTGCTAGTTTGCGTCCGATAATTGCAGGAGAGGATGTGCGCAGAAATTGAAGGCAACAGATGCATTACTCGACTTATTACACGAACACCTACAAGAAGTCCGGCCAAAGAACAGAAACTGACGCTACTACAGAACAATACGCAATTTCAGAATTGAACGAAATCCAGTTAGGAAATCTACATATAAGAGATTACAAATGAGATTATAGAACGCAGTAACCGTACTTCGTTAGTGTAGATATAACAACTATAATAGCCAGATTCACGTTTCAGTCTCCATTGAGACCCGAGCTGAACACAAAAGAACTGACTACGAATCAAGTACTTACTTATCTATATTCTTGTTGGCGACAGAGGCAGACTTTTTGACATCGAGACCTGAAACACCAGTCATTGATTGTCGTCGCTCCTTGCTGGCATCTGAACTTTTGTTTTTGCGTAAAACCATGGTATTACTACCTTTTGACACCATATGTGTTTGTCGTGTAAACTTAAAAGGCCTAACTAGAACTGCTACCTCCAGAGTATCCCTCCCACTTACTGTTTGTAAGTAATGGCTTGTACCTTATAACGTTCGTTTAGTTTTCAGTAAAACTCTGCCATTCAGTAGCGATATGTGGATAATATACTACAACACACGACCGATTCTGTTACATTATGTAGCCCATTTCCATCAGAATACAACATTAATATTAAAATTATATGAATACAAAAAAAAATAAAAATAGTGAAATACCTGCGCCACGATCAATCGACACAAAAAAAAAAATCAAAAATCAATATGTCCGCGCGAGAGGCGTGCCCGCGAGGGACCGAGGGCCCGAGACAGGTATGTATTTTGAATTCTCCGCTCTAATTGACCATATATAAGATTTCTATTGGTTGGTTTTATATTCAGAATCGTGATACTACTCTTAAGGTTCTACAATAGGTTTGAAGTTTGAAGGTTTGAAGTTTGAACGAATGAACGTTTGAACTTTGAACTTTGAAATATATATATATATATATATATATATATATATATATATATATATATATATATATATGTACATGTATATATATATGTATATGTATGTATATATATATATATATATATATATATATATATGTATGTATAAACCTTGGGCCTTACCACAAAACAAAAACAATTAAGGTTTATTTGCGATTTATAAAAAGTTAAAATACTTTTATATCTGATATTCTGATTCTCTCTCTCTTTCTCTAGAGCTAGGCTCTCTAGTAGTCTCGTCTCAGAGTTCTGACTTCTGAGCTCTGAGAAGTTCTGAGTTCTGGGACTGGTACATAGTCCCATTTTTTAAATTCAGTTCCTTTTTGTTTTGTTGAAAAACAAAAACTTCCCTCTCTACTACTAGAGAGAGTATTTAGGGACTAAGGAATACATAGTATTGACTATAAAATTATAAATACTACATACAAAGCGTTTGAAAAATACATAGTCCTTTTGTATAAAAAAATAATAGGTGCAGGAGTGGAGGACTCCATGAAGTCATAAATGATGAACCATGGGCCATGGGATTCTAGAATTTCAGGTTTTCTTCTATATTGTTTAGAAACAAAAAAACAAAAAGGCAGAATACAATTCAGAGCGAGCTGAGACTTGAGACTTGAGAGTTGAAACTGAGAGTCTGAGACTAAGTTGCCTGTTGCCCTGAGAGGCTGAGACTGTATTTATTGAGTCAATTTGAGAGTTGAGACCTAACCTCAAACCATTTTCCGTTAAAGCTTTTAAATAATCGAATAAATGTACGTTTGCGATAAATTTTTATTTCATTGTGGTCCTTTGTATGGTCATAGGTGCAATTTACGGGACTAAAGTTTGCATTATGTTCACGATACGAACCAGTCCTACAAAAGAACTTAGGTAGGCCCTTCTGATAAAAGTAGAACCGTTATAACGTTTAAAATTAAAAGAATATATGCATTTACGTTCAACTTCTATCCCGTATCCCCATAACGTTATGAGCTTAGGACTTGAGACTTAAGAGAGGGCCGTGCGCCGTGCGGCATGCTGCCCAGTGCCCACATTACTGACATGCGTGATGCGACAGCATGCGTTTATAATTTGGTTCAACTTTGGGTTGATTTGTTTTTCAATATAATATCATTAAAACAAAACAAAATCAACTCATATTTAAAAAATAAAACCAGGTAATTTTGTTAGAGTAATAGAGCCAGCGGATACAGAATAGAGTCAGATTTATGCGATCATATTTAGTTTAAAAAAAAAAACAAATCCCCTTTTAAAATAGGAAGTATGCTTCGATATCATTAGTGTAGTACTGACTCCGAGATTTGATTTTGCTCATTGTTTAACATTAATAGACTTGAGAGTTGTTGAGACTCTGACAGATTTGTAGCGGATAGTGATATAATTTATTGTTTTGAAATAAAAACATAATCTCTCATCACTAATGAAGTAATGATCTATTCTACTTGTATTTATTTTAAAAATTTATTTATGTTTTGGTTTTAGTCAAAAAGAAACAATATTATAAAAAAAAAATTCATAAAATATATAAATTTGTTGACTAATCAGAAATGTTCTATAGACTTCCTTCGTTGTATTTTTTCAAAATTGTTTACCCTTTTTTGTAAAAAACATTTTAAAAAAAGAAGTCGTAAACCTTCAACCCCATTTTTTTAGTTCTATAATATATTTATATAATTTTATTTCAGTTTTATATATATATGAGTATATGTCTATTCTCAACCCGTTTCTCGTTTTAAAACATTTATAAATCGAATAAATATATGTTTACGGACAACTTTTATTCCATAGGCGGTCCTTTGTATCCTTTTTTATAGGTACACTTTTCGGGCCTAGAAGTTTAAGAGTGTATCGATTTCACTCTACGAACCAGCTTAGGTAGGCCCTTCTGTCAAGTTATAACCGTTATAACATTTTAAAAGATTGAATAAATATGCGTTTACGTTCAACTTCTATTTCGTACGCCCACAACGTAATGATGTTAGGTATATGTAGTTTTGTATACAGGACAGGAGGGCAAAGAGCCAGAGGTAGATGATACCCCTTCGGCCTGATGATCGGCATTCTCTTGTGTTTAACAAACAAATACTCTCGCTACTAGTCTCACTCTACTTCTACTACTAGTATTCACTGTCTAGTCTCGCAATTCGCACGCGCCAGCGCCGTTTTCTACGTCTATAGTCCATTGTAATTTCAGTTTAGAAACTTTTCTCTATTACAGTGTGTGTGTGAGTGAGAGTGAGTGAGAGTGAGTGAGAGTGAGTGAGAGTGAGTGTGTGAGTGTGTGAGAGCCAGCGAGGTCTGATCTATCCAAACGCACGGTCGTATACGCCTGCACAGCTGACTTTCTCATCTCGGATGCTGTTTATGATTGGGCTAAGACTACGTTAGCCATTCTATCAAAAAAGAACAAAAGATTTTTCATAAACCATCTCCCTCATGCCTGTGTTCGAAATGTGCCGTTTGCCACGCATAGCTGCATCCGAGTCTAACGGATGATTTGCATTTAAGTGATGAGTATAGTGCTGTTCTTGCATTCCGTGGGAATCGTATTTTTTTCCGATTCGTATGAGTAGCACCAGTATATAATCCACAAGATAACGAGACATTGAATTCCTTTTCAACCTGCATGAGAATCTGACTTTTATTGTCCATACGTGTCTGCCGTTTTCAAGTATTCTGCCTCTTCGCGTGTATTAGTCCTTCCGAGCACTTTGTTTCTGTGCGGATACCTCCCAAATTTTTCGATTATTGCCTAAATTGCGAGTAAGATGATATATAAATATGACCTAGGAGTCAACTTGAACATGCAAAAAAAAAAAATCACCAAATGGCTTACAACTCTAAGTTCACACTGGATATGCAAGTAATCCCGAAACCATTCATTTCCAAACATACATTCCAAACTGAGAAGTACTAATAAATGAATTCGCATACTACCTTATGGTCGTCCATATATCTAAGAAATTGTGCGAGAAGTTCGTTTTCAGTGGAGCTTATGCTATCACTTCGTCTCTCAATCTCAGACGCCAGCATCTGTTTCCTGTGCAAAGACATATTTTGTTTAGACTTTAGAATGCTGTCAACATTATAAGGTCCCCCACAAAAAAGTTTATTCAGACCACTAAAAACCCTTCTACAAAGAGTCGACATATAGGAAAGAAACATACCCCTCATCGTGGTCTTTCACAATTTCGCTGTGCTCATACGGTAGTCCGAGCATACCCACTTCATACGGATGTAGTTCAGTCAGAAATTGAGCTGTAATTGTTTTAGCGCACCTATGTATTTATCGAAAAGACCAAAAATAGAATCAATCGCAGCGAGTTCAATTAGAACGACTAAGAGGACACTTTAATGTTTCAGGCGAAACCAATTTTTCTCAAGGAAAAAAAAATTGCCGAAGCCAAGTATCGATCTTGGTGCCTTTCGATCTTCAGTCGAATGCTCTCCCATCTGAGCTACTTCGGATGGTAAATTACCATTTGAACGAACTATAATGATAAGTATTAATTTTAATACAATATTACTTCTGCACGTTTATGAATATTTTTTTGGTAACCAATATGAAGTATAAATACGACGCATACAGAATATATTCTGGATTGACATACCGCAGTCCAGCAGGGTCATTATCGAAGGCTTTACTTGTCCTCCTATGGATATTCCTTGTGAACTGCAAAAGTGATGCAGTTGGTCCCTGTCACTCAGAGAATCTACGACACGCTGTGCACTGTGTCTGGAAACTACTAGCTGTTTGACTAATCCAAATAGATGGGTACGCGGGTAAAATTGAACGTTTACAGTCTACAAGAAGCAGCAAAATGGTACCTACTTGATCACAGATAATCATTTTCGCCAGCAGTGGTTTGCGGTCTTTCTCCCAATTTTTCAAGCCGCCGTCTAGCGCTTCGTCGACTAGGCCGCCGAACCTTCTCCGAATGAGTTCGTCAGTCTCATTCGATGACCTAAAGAACAAAAAAAATTCATTTAAGCCAATCGGGGCGCTATCTGAGATGGCGTCCGATAATGTTGTTTAAACTCACAAGTCAGAATAGGATTGTTGAGGTGATTGATTGTACGGTTCTGATGCATGTAACTTCATGTTGCCTCAGCAACAGCGAATATAGAGTTTCACGTCGCGTAAAAACTAGCGAGCTCTCAATCCAGGCGCAAAATGGATCGGCGATACAGGACACTGTATTGCGGGATTTTAAGATCATATGACTCACAGTCCACTTACTTGAACCACAATTCAAATTTCGGCCCAGAATAGTCGCCAAACCAAAAATCGAGTACTTCGTTTGCTTGCTCATCGACAGGTTTGCTGTAAGGGTTATGGGTGCTGTGAGGCTTTCGAAATAAATAGAATAATATATATATATATAAGATATGGGTGGTGGAAGCATTGGCTTTCAACTAAACTCAGTGCGTCACGTAAAATTCTTTATACATGTAGCGTGGAATAATTCCGATACGATTCTACTTAAGTGAATGACATATTCTAATCTCCAAGCAAATCGCTCTTCAGATTGAGATAAACAAAAGAACCATAGTAAATAAAAACCGCTTAAACAGAGTTCAATGCCCCCAACAGTATCACAGAATCAATTAGTTACCCATTCACCACTCACTAGTCTTTATATACACGAGCGCGACACGCACTTAAGGCTTTATTTGAATAACAAGTCAATTTGCCAGGAACAAAGATTGGTTTTAACACGAAATACTCATTCTGTATATAAATGATTGTGTTTAATTGGTAGTACTGTAAAACTCAACAAGGACAAAATCTACTCAAATAGAGGATGGCAATGTTTAGGAAAACACGACATAAATCCTGTCTTTGCGTACCAGACCTTTAGTAAGAATTATGGACACCATAATACAAATGGTAGAGGTGAGACGTATTGCGTCTAACATTTAAGAATGAGCCTGGTACCTTCAATATAAAGGACAGCGGTCACTATTAAACGGCGTTGCCGACCATTCGTAGATGCCATTTTTGAACACCGCTTGTTCATCCATCGTCTGGTACTATATGGTAGCCGAACACATCCAACACTACGCACATTGTCTTTGCTGGTGATTAACACGTATCAGTACTACTAGCTAAGATGATGGATTTAGCTGTGACGTTGAATCTATCGGTATATATGTAGAGAGTACAATTTACTGATGACTATGCTCGCACAGCGAATCCATCTGAAAGTTAACGAAGAATGCTTGTCGGTATGCGCATAAGCCATCATATAGGTCGAACATTAGGAACAGAACTGTACGTCACAACTGTTTGCCACCGTTTCGGGTGATCAATTGACACCAGCAGTCGTGCTGACTGGACTCTACGGCGTCGCTAAACTGCAGTGTCACAACATCAAGCACTGCACAGTGTAAAATGCAGATGAAATTTTCAATTAGATACATTTATATACATGAAGATACATTTATGAAGAGCATTCATATGTGCCAACACACCTTTTAGAAGCCATTTTGCGATTAACAGGTTTGCCGCGAAATAGAGTCGCTCGTTCTGCACGTGAAAGGCCGCAGTTGTTCGATTGCGCTACCCTTTTTGGTACGACGCAGGTATGAGCCAAACTTCGAGTTGCCCGCGTCACAGACAATTTCAGCATATCACGACAAATAGCGAACGATACACTGGACAGAGGAGTGAAAAGAGCTGTTTTTAAGAGCTATATAGTATGCCTCTATACAGTATACAACTAAATAAATACATTTGCACACTTGTTGATTCGTTGGTTATGTATTTTGTAACGCTAGTTAAATGGACGAATCAAATCGCTCTATATTTCATTATACATACTATTTTATATTTATACATACAACAGATCGCTCTATATTTCATTATACATACTATTTTATATTTATACATACAACAGATAATAAATATGTTCATGTTATAAGCATAGAGCATTTGTCAGGCCGATTCAAAGATAGGTTACAGGACCACAACTGTGTGCGGATAGCATCGGTTGTGAAGTTATCAAAAAAGAAAATTGTCAAAGCGTGGATAAGAAATTGATGCGAGTATAAGTTCCCTCCAATTGCTCGGAGACCTCGGAGCTGGTGTTTACAGTGTCGCACGAAAGTGAACACAGAACTACACGAAAGTGGACACAGAATTACGGACCTTTACAGTGGCACACATGCTCAACAACAATATAAAACACAGTTAACGAGGACATGTAAGATCCAATAATACAACCGGAACTCTCAACAGAAAAGTTCGGTTTGTTTTTGCATATTGTGCGAGGCCAGGCACACGTGAAGTTGCAACGTGTACCTGCCTCGCACAATATGCACAAACAAACCGAACTTTTCTGTTGAGAGTTCCGGTTGTATTATTGGATATTACATGTCTGTTGGCGATACGAAAGCAGCGTTGTGCGTCTTTAGAAAACAATCAATTGGCTGTTTAAAATATCTGCGGCACTATCGGATCGGCAGTTGCAAAGCTGTTTGTATGCAACCGAATTAACTTTTAATGGGGTGACCAGTATTTAAACGCGCATCCCTTGTTCACGATAGATAGGCGTCAACCATATCACTCTAACGGTCTCTCCGGCAAGAAACCTAGCGCCTGTTTTGTCGTATGGTGCCTGGAACATGGTGCGTATAAAACGCAGAGGTGGACCCGTTATGTACCTTCCGGATTCCCTGTAGTGTTAAATGTGTATCGCGTACAATGCAGCTGTTCATGAAGGTCGTGCCTCATTAACCGGCATTCGCACGAGTGTTTTCAGGTGTATGCCTATGGAACTCTAAGAGTGGTTGATGTGTTGATTGGAGTAGTAAGAAATTTCTAATTATATTATGTGTACACTACTCTCCATATATGGGTACCCATGCTCCAGTTTCGCTACTTTTCCGCACACCATCCATAACCTGTATACAATTTCAAGAGAAAAACAAATACAAAAACCAAATATGAGTACAAGGAACTAGAACTATTCTGCAATTTGTTAGAATCCGTTGTATGCGCATGTTTTCGTTTTGGTTCAATAGGAGCATTGTGTACGTTACTTATACATGGTTGTAACGAACTATACATGAAATATGCAATGCAACATACCCGGCTATCCAAAACTGTATATGCAATCAGTGTATGTGCTTTGTAGTCACATACAAAATGCACAGAAATCTGTATGTAAAAATATTCTACATACACAAATGTATATTGCAAGCTTTGCGCACGTCAGGAGTGTATACGTACACATATTTACATTCGATAGTGTGTCGAAATGTTCGTATCGATGCAGGTACACCTTGTGTATACGCCTACATGTGTACTCGTCTATGTCGAAACATGTATGAATATCCCGAAAAGAAGAGTCAAGGAAACGATCTGGAATGCAACATACTAAACTCATTTCTGAGTCTCACCGTTTCTCTACCATATATATATTATATACATGCGTGCTTGCGTGCATACATACATATATATATATATATGTATATATATATATATATATATATATATATATATATATATATATATATATATATATATATATATATATATATATATATATATATATATATATATATATATATATATATATATAACATATATATATATATATATATATATATATATATATATATATATGTACATAATATATATATATATATATAATATATATATATATATATATATATATAATATATATATATATATATATATTATATGTATACATATATACATATACATATGCATGCACACACATATATATATATACATGTACATACATACATACATACATACATACATACCTACATACATACATAATACATACATGCTTATATATATATATATATATATATATATGGTTGAAAATTGATGTGTTTTAACTTTCCGTTCAACACGGTAAGAAGTGCATTCCTTCCTCACATAATACATACATACACGCGTATATATATATATATATATATGGGTAGTCTTTGGAATAGCACATATTCCCTACGACGCTGTGTTGTGTAGAATCGTTGCTATGAACTTCGCCACGCAAATTAGAGTATGATTGCATCGATAAACAACACACACGTGTGAGTTCAAGCTTTAATATACAGACCCAAACGAAACCAAGTATAGGGGTCAAGTATATCCATTTTTAGAACTAGCGTATCATTGTAAACCACACAATAGAGATGCACTTACATGTATTATATGAACATCTGAATATTATATCCACATATTAATCTGAAAGTGGACATATATTTTGTATTCCTAATTTGCACACGCGACGGGCAATCGCGCATGGCAATAGCATAATAACACACCAAAGACAAAAGAAATACACACACACACACATATATATATAACAACTTCACACGGCCATTTGTTTTTTGTTGTTGAAGGTATAGTATAGCACAAATCTCAGGCCAAAACGCACTACGGTAAACTAAGGCACCGCCCAATCGCTCAGTGAGTGGACAATCTAGCTCATGTCGACCGGTGGACTGACCTTTTGTGTATACAGACCGTCCTCGAAGGTGGCGGCATTGGGCTGTAGAGGTTGGAGACGTTCGTTATTGAGACGGTGGATACGGTTAAACATTGCGATGAGAACGGTAGGAGTGATGTGCATCTGGCGACTATGGAGTATATTTCAGACAGTCTATAGCAACGGCCTTACGCCCAGGCGAGGGGTGGGATCAGATACACGCAGCAAGCTGTATTTAAAGTTGCACATTAGGCGGCCCGCGTTTGACGATATCACGCCGCAAATTTTTGATATACGAAAAACGCTTTCTAAAATACGAGTCGGTCGCACTTTGACACTAACGTTGAAGCTACGAACCGGCAAACCTTACCAGATGTCTATGTGAGGCGTAGTCATTTCGTAAACGTCCAGAGTGCGAGTGTGGCGGCTTTGTTAGGGCCGGTCACGGCCCTTTCCGCGGTTAAATGAGCGAAACCAGTCGTATAGTATCAGGGCTTATCATGTACATCATGCTGCAACACACAACACAACACAGCCCCTTACCAGTCCTTGAAGGTTCTTCTCAAACGAAATGAGCGAAACCAGTCGTATAGTATCAGGGCTTATCAGGTACATCATGTTGCAACACATAAACCCAACACAGCCCCTTACCAGTTCTTGAAGGTTCTTTTCAAACGCACGCCTTAAATGCCTGATCATTGAATCCGTGCCTTTAACGAACAAGCTCACAGATGTGTCTCGCTCTTGATGTAAGAGCTCCTCCTAAGAGTGGCATAAATAGGATTTTGTTATGTTTGGGAACAGTGAGTGATAAGTATACTCCCAGAGCCATACTATACTACACGGACGGTAGCGTAGTAGTACAGCGACACACACAGTGGATGGACTTTGCTGCGAGTGTCAGCGCCGGTCCATCTCGCACATTCGTTCATGGTGTGACATTTGTCCTTGCAGAAGTGATAGGCCCGTCACAATTGTATTTAATAATGCCCACAATTGCTCACTCTTACTTAACGGAAGCCTCGGCGGAACGTAGCTGCAAAACAGATGAACATAATCTTTTCATTTGCACAACACGAGGGCCGTATATGTATCACACAGAAGTAGATGCACCCCACAACCGCATAGACGCTTTTGTCAGGCTCCATGCATATAATATCGGCCATATATCACACAGAAGTAGATGCAACTCCACAACCGCATAGACACTTTTGCCAGGCTCCATGCATATAATATTGGCCGTATATCACACAGAAGTAGATGCAACTCCACAACCACATAGACACTTCTGTCATGCTCCACCTATATAACATCGGTTGTAGAACAAACATTGAGATGTCAGACCTCACAATGTCAGTGACTCTGAAATCGAAATCAATCATGCATACATGTGATGATACATAACTAGAACTAAAGCATGACAGGACAAGATAGGTATAGCCGTGTCTGATCTCATACAAGCTGCATGTGCGTATATAAGTTCAGGGTTTAATGCGCATATAATTTCAAGTTTTAATACGTATATAAGTTGAAGTTTTAATGCGTATACCTTTTTCATTCCCTTCTGGTATCCCCAGAGTTCTTGTCCCCTGAGCAGGAGCCGCCCCTTTGATCCCACAATAGTGATGTCTTGCACAAACTTACCAGGCATGTGTGTGTTCAGCAGAATCGTAGCGTGTGCATCGTTAGGGAATCTGCAGAATTCGGTTTACAATCATAACCGTATGAAACACAAAACGTATTTCGTACATGGCGTGCGACAGCCCAGAACAACTCCATACGTGTGCCTATGTGATAAACTGTAGAAGTGATCGTAATTTCGAGAAACGCTTCGGCCGGCAATGGGGACAAAAGAGTGCATCTATAATCCATAACGGAGAGTACCAAGTTTCAATCGAGTTGTCATCTGGACTCTGTCTGTCTGCGCCGTGTGCACACTATGAACTATCAGAGCAGGTGCATCGTGAATGCTCCCATCTATACTACCATTGGTTCGTACCTACCGATAGTTCTGAAACAAACGCCAAGTAAAACGTACCCAATGGGGCCACGCCACCGAGCATGCCAACAACGCCGAGGCCTATTCACAGGTTTATGCACTGCATGCAACCACGTTTATCACAATGGAAGCTCCAATACCTACCTATCACATGCGCGAGTAGCTAGTGTACAATACACAATACGTACCGATATACAGATACTGCACAGACACGCATCCTAAGAATATTCACTTACCAGCACCTTACATACATCACTCACGCAGACACTACATAATCAACAAGAGCATATACAGGACACCTACTTGAGCTGGAAATTACAATAATCGTCCGCTGTGATATGCCTGTACCCGTTGATACGTGAGGTGTGGTGCACAAAGGTCTTCAGCACACCCTGCACGGCCACGGCTTTTAATCCCGTGATATAGTATAACACATCGATCATATGTGATCCCAATGCACCCAGCGCTCCTCCACCCAGAGACTGGTCACACCACCAGTTGTATTCGCCTGTTGAGTATTGGTGAGATCACATACGGTCACGACAGCTCTATGCATGGCGATGAGGTTAAATTGGTATGTGTGTTACTCGTATCCGAATACGACTGTGCAAGTCTCACAAAAGCATTATTAGCACCATCAGTTCTATTCCCCTTGCGATGACTGCTTTTGTTAGATCGAAGTGAACAAAAGCTTTACGTACAGAGCCAAAAAAAATCCAAAGGTGACATTAGATACCAATGTCCGTGTGCATATTTAACTGTAATACTGGGGTTGATAGATATACCAATCGAATGCTAGGCACGCTTTCGACCTTTATTCTGCATCAGTGTGATAGCATAACCGGTTGAACATATATAAATATATATAGCACATGACAGCGTAACAACCTTTACATACCTAGTTATGTATTTATGTCCATATTTTTGTTGTAGACGTCAATATACAATTTACGCCATCTCTATTATTATGTGCTTTTCGATAAATATGCATGTGTATAACATAATAGTTCGTATCAACTTGCGTGCATACTCTTTTTTAGTATAGGGGAGTTTCGTATAATATGTCAAAAACGATACACTAAGGGCGAGTTCATGTATACCTGAGTATTCGTGTACAAATAAGACACGAAGGTAGCTATATTTTGATACACAAATAATATCAGAATTGTTTAAAACTACTCACATTACTACACACATTACTACACACAGACTTCGGCATGGGCTTGAGACCCTGGGCAAACATACCTCCTACTAGCGAGGCCATGCAGACGTTCGCCTCTATCGTCAGTATCCTACCTACATATTCTTCCTCCATTTTGGCCTTCATAGCCGCAATTACTTTGACAAATCTCAATTCGTGATCTACTATGGATACCTGCAGCGACAGCATGGATTGGAATAGGGGCACTTGGGCTAAACAAACTAACGCAGCAAGGCACACCGTCAACTGTACAGGACTCTACTATACGACGGCGACAACATCAAGTCTCCGCATGGAATACAAGGATGGTATGAATACTACTTTATAAGGCACTCAGGAAAAAGTGGTAATAGGTTTGAAGTTCAGGTCTGATGCAGGGTTACGATTAAAAGAAAATCTGTCGCAAACAGGAAAGAGCCTGACACAGTGGGGATAGGAAAGCCAAGGTACAATAGCGCTCGTCGAGTCTTGTGGCTGAGTTGACGTAGAGATAATTCAGAAGCAGGTTGCAAACGTGCAGCAAACCACACGTGCAGCAAATCACATGACAGGCACTAGCTGGTTGCTTAGTCGGAATATTGTACGTACACAATCATAGTGGTGTCACCATTCGCTCAGGAATCACAAATCTGGTCGAACAAATCGGGTCGAACAAATCGGGTCGAACAAATCGGGTCGAATTGGGCTCTCAGTGAAATGGAGGTCGCTGGTGAGCTTCAATCACAGACTAGACTAGCAGCTACTAACAACTACGTGGAAACTGAATGTGCAGGAGGAGTGGACGTACGGGTGGAGTAGTGCATGCGATTTCATACCGCATATTTATTTGCGAGATTTTTTTTTTGCCCAGCAGGCCGTAAGTTGAGTCCACGACAAAAATAGGTATATAAGCACTTCAAAACAATGTCAGGTATCTGTTTGCAGCCTCAATAGATGTATGCTTATTATCAAGGTGTACATACCAACTGAGGGTAGATAGATGTATGGTTGCTATCAAGAGGTGTACATACCAACTGAGGGTAGATAGATGTATGCTTGTTATCAAGAAGTGTACATACCAACTGAGGGTAGTACTGTGCAGCTGACAACATCCTCCTCGCACTGGCCGCGCTGGTGGCCATAGGCTTCTCACAAATGACATGCTTCCCCGTTTGTATAGTCTTTATGCACACTTCCAGACTCATGAAGGGTGGGGTGGCTACACATACAAGCTCGACATTCTTCAACATCAGAACTTCATCCAGGTCAGTGGACACAAAACGAATGTTGTGCTCCTGTCGTACGCGCTCGGCTGCCACTTCTGTTCGCGCCCACACGGCTACAACTTCGAAGCCATTTTGTGGAAATGGGGCAGCTGATGGTTTGCGCGATGGAATCAGAAATTAGCTCAAATCAAATCGGATTTGGTTCTCGGAATTGCATTGGATGCGCGGATTTTGTTTATAGGCAAGCTATCATACCTATACCAGAAATACGCAGGCCGGCCAAGTTTTACCAAGAAAAAATCATGATGCTAAGATTGCGGAATGCCATTCGACTAAATGAGCTTTGTGAGTTACATTTTTTTGTATACATACAATGTGCACGCTTACATATGCATGTCAAATATAAGAGTACACAAAGTATAAAAAATATATATCAAGCACTCAATGATCTCACATGTTCAAGGACATATATTCA
>LUCW03001180.1:0-21971 GCA_001586965.3 Sphaeroforma sirkka | reverse complement strand
ATATAGTTTGTAATATGTACCCCGGGGCCGAGCCTCTCAGGCCCAAGACCGAGGGTGCTCTGTGTTTTCACGTTGTGAGGTGTTAACCCAATAAATATCCTTTTAAAAGACACCTCTCAGTTGAGCATTGGTTATTGGTCAGCACATATTCAAATTTAGTACACACAAAACATTTGTTTTTGGTTTAACGTTTGTAGAAACTAAATAGATACATTGTTTTTTTTAACAAAACAATACAATCTACTGTACATAATCTTTTTTAGATTGTATTTTATTATGTATCATTTTTTGTTAAAAACAATGAAGGCAGGGCAAATTGCAAAAGTGACGTGAATGGTGAGGCGGGTGATGACTAATGAGCTCGTGACCGCGACTTGGCGTGTCCCCGTGATACATACATAGTTACAATGTTAAAAATAGTAAATACATAGCCTTCGAAATGAAACATTTAGATTTTAGAAGGATATGCGTGATAGGAGAAACATACATAATGTACAAAGGTACATAGTCTATTGGATGTTCGTTAAACTACTAGAGTGGAGTAAAGTAGAGTAGCCAATACTCTGTAGTGTCTAAAGAGTGTGTCAAGAGTACTTTGAGAGGTTGGCCTGGTACTGGAAGACTGGAACTGTTGAACGAGTGAAACAGTGGTACATAGTCACTCTCTCTTTACTAGTCAGTAGTCAACTAGATTCACACCACTAATTCTCTATCGGTATGCAAGTTGCAAGACTGTTGCATATAGAATTTTAGACATAAGTAAATATTGAAGTAGACAACACATTTCGTTATGACGACGTGTCAGTTGTCACAACTCACGAGTCACAAGTCACATCTCACAAGTCACAACGCACACTCACACGTCACACAAATAAATGTGTAACTCACACACACGTGTTACACACACAAGTCACAACTGACAACTCGCCGCGCAAGAGAGTAGACAGACTTAAAAGAGAAGACAAGATATTAGCTTCAGCCCAGGCCTGTCCAGGTCACCAGGCCTCCAGGCTCCAGCGAATGTCTTTATACGGCACTGGTGACAATAATATTACAAACCGCCTCAGGCCCAGTTTCCTACCAGTCTCATCCTTAATCTTTTTTCGAGTTTACTTTGCTTTTTAAAAGATGTAATTAGGGTGATTTTAGCCCATTTATTACACTTGTATTAGTTCATTGTCGGCCTCAGAGGAGAGGTCGACGTATGTTAGACACGAATAGTGTCAACTGTAAAACCATGGGCGAATCCGAAGCAATAGCTAAGACAGAGGACGCCTATATATATATATACATGTGTCTAACTGCTAACATATGTCAAGCCCTCAAGATCGACAAGGACCTAACATAAGTGCAACAAATCGGTTGTATCCGCGCTACAATATCTAACATTTAAGTCGAGCGCTTTCAGCCGACAGATAACAAACAAACCGGCAGAAAACAAACACATCTCACAAGTACTTAAAATCACGCTAATTACATTAATACACCTATATTTAAGCAAATTAAACTCGAAAAAGCATGTATGAGACTGGTAGGAAACTGGGCCTGAGGCGGTTAATAATATTATTGTCACCCATTTGGCTCCAAGAAGATTAGAAGTACAGTCTCCAAGAACATTGAAGTCGACTCACAAATTAAAAAGTCAAAAGTCACAACCATGAACCATCAGGCGTCGGCGGTGGGAGTTAGGAAAATAGTCAAAATAGACTGCTATTTTTTTTAATATACTTTTTTAAAAATATTTATTTTAAAAACATACATACACTTTTTGTATAGTTTTTTTGTTTTCTTTCTAAAAATATTTTAATATATGCCACTGTCGTGGTCTCACTCTGGGAGTCTAAACCCTGCTGGGGTGGTGGTCTGTGACTCTGTGACCTGTGTCCATTGTCCAGTGCCCAGCCTGAGAAACTGAAAAGTCAAAAGTGGACTTTTGTTTTTTTGTTTTTTTTAAAAACACACAAATTTAGAAGAAGGCAATAACAAAATTGAAGTCATTTTTTATAAATTCATAACAGGAAGTCATGAAAAATAATTTGTTTTTACAAAACAAAAACTGCGCAACTAATTCATGGACAATTTTATCTTTCAGTGTATCAGTTTTATTAATTCTTCCACTTTTATTAGACACACGGTGAATCGGTGATGGTATGACTATAGAGAGTATCGAGAGTATATACTTGGAACAACGGTTGAACCGGCGGTTTCTAGGAGTGACCACTGATCACTGATCACTGATCACTGATCAGCCTTCAGGTCCAGGAGTGTCATTCCTGAGTCCTCAGTCCTCAGTCCTCACTACATAATAACTCGCTACTACAGATAATATTTCCATACATTTCTTGAGATTTATATCAATTTTTTTAAACAAAAATACACACTATTTTATACACGGTATAAAACTGAAAATACAGACACAGCCTCAGTAAATATGTATTTTTTTTTTTTTGTTTTAAAATCAATAATGGAAAGCAAATCGAAGCTGCGATTGCTTACAAATTACAATATTTACAACACGTGCGACATGCTGATCTGGTATAGCTTTTTAATTTTAGAAAAACTTCCTGTAGTTGACATGTGTTTTACATACTGTGTATTTACCGACTACCGTCACCGTGTCAGTGTATCCTGTATAGCATGTGCACAAACGTCAAAAACTCACAGCAAGGAGGAATTAGATTGAGGGGGGTTCTATTATTTATTTATTATTAAAAAACAATTATCAATATCACCAATGCCAAAAGCAAACCCGGAGAGGCGGAGACTCTCCGGGTTTGGTATTTTTAGTACAATTTGTACCAGGAGTAACTATTTTGATTTGACCCGCTAACAGTACAAAGTCTCAGATGATGTCATAACAAACCCTGGAGCGGCGGAGAGTTTACGACTCTCCGGTTTTCATAAATTCCTAATTCAAAATATAAATGAGAGTATCTCATTAGTTCTATTTTACAAAATAATTTTGGGATGCTCTTCTGGCCAAATTTCATCCTTAGTTTGGATTTACTTTTGTGATATAATCAGGTCTCAAGTTTAGACTATTTATCAATTTAACAGAAAAAAAAGTAAAATTATGCACGTGTCATAGCCTCTCTTGTTATTTTTTAGGAGGCTATGACGTCGTGAGTTGAAAATTTGTAAATCAGTATTTATTTCGATAAAATAGTGTGAGTGTACACAACAGTATATGTATAGTTGTATACAATACTAAACAAACTAATAACTGCACGTCCTGAAAACAACAAACTACAATGGAATCACCTGGGTCGTTTGCGAGTGTCCAGCCCTGTTATAACTGTAATAGATGGATCGAATCAAATGAATTTCTGTGAATTCGTCAAAAAAAAATCCGTTCACTAGTCATATCCTCTATTATTAACACTCCCCATTCCTAAAGTATGGTATACCTCGGCCGTCTCCCCACACTTGTGGTATACAACTAACCTTTCGAACCCTTCCTGAGCAGGGTTTCCTGTTGAGCATCTGATTGTGTGAATGTAGCAATCGTGTGCACGAATGTACACCACTGGTGACAGCTCCACACACTTGGCAAAAAAACAATTATTACACGTAAAACCATATTCCCCTGTGCTATAATCAAACTTATTTATACTACAGCTATCGTGCATTGTATTTTCGCAAGCTGTGCATGTCCGAACATCAGCTGCTGATGCAACATCGTGTGCGAAAACAGTACACTTACGGTGTATGGATTATATATTCGAAATCTGTGCACTGGTTCTAACAACACTATAGGGCTTAACGCCCAGTGTGCGCCCTCGGTGTGCGCTCATTGTACTAACAATTAGGTGTACAGTACTATAATCGTGAGACCTATAATACTTCTAACTATCTCACCGTGTAAGTCACGAAATATTCACTCAATCGAAAAACTGTCTTCACAACCCATGTCCCATAGACATTTTTTCGTTGACACCAAATCGCATAAGTTATTTACATTTCTAGAATATTTAGTTATCTACGTCTTGACATCAAAACTTCAAAAGCAACGGCAAAAAAAAAGTGCCTCGAAACCCGGAGAGTCTCTGCCTCTCCGGGTTCCTAAAAAAAAATTGGGCCAAAAATTTGAAACCCGGAGCGGCGGAAGGCGGAGAACCCGGAGAGTCTCGGGTTTGTTTGGCATTGGTGGTTTTATTTGTTGTTGTTTTTTTTTAAAAGCAAAACAACAAACAAAAAGGAATATGATATGTAAATACACATTATGTTTTTCTAAAAACATATTATATGTTTTTGTTTTGAAAACAATACAACACAAAGCGAGAGAGACAGCAGCGAGCACTGGAGAATTCAAATTCACTCATAACGGATTGTCCCTAATAGTATTAGGTCACGTTTTCAGGGGGGGTCCTTGATTTTTTTAAAGTGACTCCCTGTGAGGATCCTAAAATATTTGTGTCGTGATTGAGAAATGAGAAAATGAGAGGCGCGAATTATAAATAGGCTGTAGCCGACTAGCCAGTGTTTTATAAAAAATGCCTCTCTATAAATTATAAAATACAAATTTAGCAGATATACTTCTAAATATAGTTGTTATTTATGTACATGTTTTTATAATATTTCTTTTTACAAAATTGAATAAAGAAAACCCAACCCAAAATAGATCACCTGACTTCCACCAATCCTCAGTTCCAGACTTTCAGAGTTCCAGTCCAGGGCCAAGAGTTCAGGACTTCATTGAAGGGCCCAGGCTCCAGAGTCCGGCACTCCAGACCCAGTGTCCCAGACTCCCAGTCTCTCACACTCACAGTCGTCATGCTGATAACACTGAAACCCGATGGCTTTCCTTTTTAAATAGTAATATAGAACGACTTTCTACTAGTCCAGTCCCACCACATACTTTTTAACACTATCACGTTTCCCCTGGAGCTATTTCCATTAAAATATAGCTGAAGCTGACCTCATATCGCGACTCGCGTCTTTCCTATATCAATTCCTTCTCTCATATATATAATATCGCTTTATAGAGAGTATGAAAAGCGGTGCCAGCAAAAGCATATATATATAGTGAGACATATCGAGATCATTTTAAACTCAACCGTTTGACATTTCTCAAACGACTCGACATTTCGAAAAGATGAAACATGATCAGAAAAAGGAACCTGCACGTATCCAAAAAGTGAAACCAAATTTCACTTTAAGTTTGGATAAGCCTGTTTATTTTGACCACGATGTTGTACAGGTAAAATTATTAATTTCAATGATATATCACAATCCATGCAGCGCGTTATACATACATACATATATATATATATATATATATAATACACATTGTATATCTATATAATACCCTTATAAACGTACACTATTCATATATAGATATATAGTCGGTGTTTGTGTATTATGTATATAAAACATATATATTGTATGTCCTCCATGGGGTACTATAAAATCGCTTATCTCCCTTTGTACACGGTAGACATGATTATAAGCCTCATGTAATTAGGGACACGTTCCTAACAAAATAAAATCTCCCCCATACTATATCTGTATCCTATTCATTACCAACTTTAGCAATAAGCCTTTTTACATTACCCTTTTATATCTGATCTACTATATATATATATATATATATCTGTGTGTGTGTGTGTATGTATATTTGTATATATATATATATATTTATATTTATATTTATATATATATTTGATATGCTATTGTACTATTATGTGATTGGCAATATCGTGAATTTTTTAGCGAATAAGTGCACAAAATGGTTGGTTAAACGTGCATACACAAATGTATAGAGAATTCTCATATATAGGAGCGTGCACTACATACATGTATACTTACAAGAATATGCATTGAAAACATATATTAAGTACATATAACATACAACTATATATAAATATTTGTACACGTATATATATATATATATATATGCGTAACTATATAAATCATATATACAAATTTCTGTATATGTATCTATTGAATGTGGATATATATATATGTGTGTGTTTGTGTATGTAGATATATATATATATGTGTGTATACATGGATATATATATATGTGTGTGTGTATGTAGATATATATATATGTGTGTGTACACATGGATATATATATATGTGTGTCTGTGTCTGTGTCTGTGTTTTTTTTGTATATTTACATATATATATATGTGTGTGTCTGTGTCCATGTTGATATTTAAGTTTATATTTATATATGCTTTTGTATATATATATATATATATATATATATATATATATATATCTGTATATGTATGTATGCACCTATGTTTATATATATATATATATATATCTGTATATGTATATGTGCATCTATGTATATATATATATATATATATATTGTGTCTGTATGTATGCATGTATGTATGTGGGTGTGTGGATGTGTTGGCGAGTGTATATATGTATATACGTAATTGTTTGTGTTGTGGCGTGGTTATGAATCTGTGTTGAAAACACATTAGAAATATGGAGTATGGGTTTGTATACATTCAATATCTTCTGACTTACATAAATACTACTAAGATCATTGTTGGATATGCTTCGTTTAGGTGTCCTGGCGTTTTTGCGTTTATGGTGTGTTTTGTTTGATTCATCTGTGTCCTCACAATTGTTCGGTTCTGGGAGATATATATATATACTTATAATCGATTAATTAGAAACCATATCCGTGGAACTCTTTTATCTCCCAGATTTCGATCGACATCGATTCGCAAAGGGACTGTCCGTTGTACTACCCGGACATGAAGTTGCTAATTGCAAATGTATTCCAAGAGAAAACAAAGGACAAGAAGAAGAAGCCCAAGAACCACGTGCTTTTTAGCAAATTTCTCAAATTGGGAGATGTCGAAGTCGTGCCTGGAGCCGCCCACGTGAGTATTTAAGTTTTGATTTCGCTGTGTATGTACGACATGACATACTATCACGCTTCGTTTCTGCCTTAAGGATTGCTTCTTATTTTTTAAATATCTGAACTCCTAGATACACATTAAAGGATACTTATATCAATAAAATGTTTTATATTTTAGAGCATTTTTCTACTGAAGGACTTGATCGAGGTTAGGTATAGTCCATGACACGCAATCAGCATCACATCTGTGCATCTTAACTGCACCTGTAAATCACATTTTAATGTCTTGTAGTGCTGTGATCGCATGTATTTTTGTACATACCGATGACTCCATTGTGTTTGTGTGTGTGGATATAAGGTTATTGATGTATATTTTTAAAAACCAAAACCAATCTTATAATCTGTAGCGATTCATCTGTTCGCAGCACCGGACGGGCACGTCAGATCTGGTTTGGGTTGAATGTAAAATTCGTTCCAGTGCGTTACAAGCGCTCATTACAAATTCGCCCCTTGCAGATGGATTTGGATTTTAATTTGCCAGAGGATATCATGCCGAGTTCTTTCCAGTCCGACCATGTCACATGCTTTTGGGAAGTCAGTCTTACGTTCCAGATTGCGAACAAGCCGCTAGGTAATCACAGTATACGTCAGTGAGATCAGCGGCGAAATGGTCATCTGCAGCCAGCATTATGCGTATTCTGTGTTGTGGATGCGTGCCTTCATGATGTGCGTGGTAAATTGTTGCAATGTTATTAGAACACGCGGTCGATAATTTCAACCGCGGTCGAGATGCATAGCATCGATCACTGTCATGTCATGTGCAACTCGTTGATATACTTTTATTTATTGGTTTCACAGTGGTCTTGGCGCAGACGCGGTTTGAGAAGTCTACTGTTTATATCAATATGAATGAGGGCAAAACCTCCACGCGGAAATCGGTATGTACAGTTTATCACATCACTTTTCATTTTTACATGCATCTAGAAAGGCCACCGGGAGTTTTTGTAAAGGCTTAGATTCTTAGTTGTCTCGGTTTGCAATATAACCAAGGGATTCACTTTATATATGATTATCCTTTTCCCTTCTGAATTTTGGATTTTTGGGGGGGGTTTTGGGAGAGGGGTGAAGGAACATGTACAAATATAGATTGTAAACAAGGCCCTCATCAATATAATAATTCGATCCGACATCATTACAGTTTGATATCCTTGGCAGAAGCAAACTGCAAGTTGAAGTGTCCACCGAAAACTCAATAAGCGCTGCGGACAAGCCTGTATCGATGGTGTTATCGGCCACGTCAGATTACAAAAGTCTGTTTATAGAAAAAGTCAAGGTATCTTATTTTTTCCCATTCTAAACCCGCTTCGTGCACCAAAACATGGAAAAGCTTTCGAAAATCGCATTTCGCGATCTCACGTGATAGCCATCAGTTAACATGGCAATTAAATCTGTTCGCGCTGATGATTGTCCAATTGACATGAATCACGAGGGAAACAGGCTATTATTTGCTTGCCATTCTTGTTGAAAGTTTGTTTTTTTTTTCTCTTTGCTTGCAGGTCTTTTATAGACAAAGTGTTGTGCTGACCGACAAGCGAGGCGCTGAAATGGTATCGTATAGAACTAACCTAGAGTCAGTTACACTGAGCAAAGACAGTACTAGTTTTGAATACGGCGAAGCATTGAAGGAATCGCCGTCAACTGGGAGCCTCGTATCAAATGATTCAGCGGATAGTAGACCAGGTACTCCTGTCTCACCTGAAAGTTTACCCAGAACCCCGGAGACGAAGAAAGAAGGTGTGTGAGCGAAATATAGTGCGGTTGAGAGGTGCTTTGTTTTGATGTACTGTTTGTGTTCTATACACCATATACTCACGTCGTGCGCGCAACCAAGTACTTGTGTGTATCCGCGTTCGTTGGCTCTAGTTAGCCGTTCTACCTAAAAACCCTGCATATTTGAGCAGCTTCGCTCATCTAATTTGTATGAGACATGACTTGTGCGCTTGGAATATCGCATTAGCTAATTTAAAGGATCAATGTATATGCTCATGCTTTGGTTTTCGGCACTGTTCGTCAATTTATCACAGAGAAACCGGTAACTATGTTGGAGAAGGAGGATAAAACAGAAAAGACTGGGACTAAGCTTCGAGCTTCTCTGTTTCCAACTGTACTAAAGCATCACCGACGGTCTACTAGCAAATCGGGCAGTGAGGCTAGTATCAAATGGTCGCCCGAGGACTTATCCGCGTCAGAAAGTGGGGTCAATCGACGGGTTTCTCCGTCTCTGGCTCGTAAAGAGTCATCGGTAAGAGTGCCATGCGCCCTTCAATCACCTTACACAACAGAATGAGCTTGTACAACTTGCGGTCAGTATATATCGTTGCCAATTTTGACTTTGCTTTTATGGCAAACACGCAGGACATCGTTTTGAGAAAAGCGTTCAAGAAGGTACAGATTTTGCCCACAACAGATTCGATACGTAAAGCCTGCCACCAAAGTCTTCATATTGATACGGGAAAACGCGGTATGAAGCAGCCGTAGAGCAAGGCCTTCCCATGAGGCCAAAAAAGTGTATCAACCGCAACAGCTACTTTTATATTGATCTGTGTTTACTTTGTTCGTATTCCTGACCGATGGACTCAGTTTTCACCTTTTGTTTCCTCTCAATCGCATCGCGGAACGCAGGTGACAATGGAGAGTTCTTAGCGCCTTCCGTTATTTACACTGCCAATCATAACGGCGTGACACTTCAGGTCACATATGAATTGGTTGCTAAGGTAACTGCCGTCGGAGAACTCGTTCAGAAATTACGCCTACCAATAACTGTTTCTGTAGCTGAGGAGGTCTCAAAGATGGTTTTCGGGTATGTGAACTAATATGATAGTGAACTAAAATGATTATGAGCGACGTAGCGTATCTACGATCGCACTCGTCAAGTGTGTGAGTGCATGAGCATAGCTTTTGCACAATACTACTATCTCGATACCGGAACCATTCTGCGAATACTGTAATTTTTTATTCCTGGTGTGCAGTTGCCACGTTTCGCGTATCTGTACTGAATGCTCATAGTATAGCTCGTTCTTCCCCTCGTGCCCACCCAAATCTAGCGATAATATGAATCGGATGCTTGATCATGTTCAATTTCATGAGAACGAGGAACCACCAATATTCGAAGAGATGGAAAAAGTGTCTGATATTGTTGGTATCAGCGAGCAAGAAGCTGAAGAAAGTGTCTTTGTGGATGGTGAACGGACGACCATAAAACCAGGCAGACTGCAGCGATATTTCATAAAACCAACAAACGATAGGAACTGGGCTTATGCCGGCCACATCGATCAACTCAGGTATTTATCAGCTACCGCATCGTTTGTTTTGGAAGTTGAACCCATTGGGACAGATCTTTATTGAATGCCACCCATTCGCAACTATTCAGCGGTTGTTGTAGTCTTCTATCATTGAAATTTCATACTTTTCGCACAGAGCACGTGCATATACACTACCGCAGAGGATACAAATGAGACACGGCAGAGCTAAGAAGAAGTCCGCGCTATTCTGGAATAACATAAAGTCAAGTGGGAAGGTAAGTCGGTCTTACAAAGGATGTTCTTTGCACTGGAGGACTTGCATTTATTTTTGTTCGTTGTCGGAGTCCGTAGACGTCAGTGCGTGTACATATCCATTATAACTGCCATATATTAATATCCAGGAAGCCGCCGTAGAGGAGAGCCTTGTACAGGGCACGGAGAGTTCCACATCAGGCGAAGATCTTGATCAACACGAAGCTCGGTGGCAAGAGGCCACTGGGGGACCAACTGAGAAAACATTCGAATACTCCGCAAACCAGATCTATAACAACCGTGGTTCGGCACCTAATCTGAATATACATCCACCAGAGACGGGTATGTTTAGTAGGATCCATTGGTGCTTTTGCTGACAAATATTTTCTTGAATCAGTCCGTACTTCCTCACTTGACTTTCCACGGGATTTTGTTTTACAGTGATAGGTTTCTCTTATCGTTTACTCTTTTGTGCGCTCGCTACGCTAGGTAGCTCACGCTGACGATCTGCAATTTTTTACTAACACTCGTGTCGGCACCCAAAATTACAAGTTTCACTGGCAATCGTCAGCGTTTCTTAAGCTTGCACCGACACCATTTTCTTTTACTCATCTTATCTAGGGCCTTCTGACTCCAACCCGTGGACAATACCTGATAATACGGCGCGGCGGACCGTTTTCGAACAGAGGTATCAACCGGATGTCGGATCAATAGGCAGAGCTCCCTCTATCTCAACTTCATCAAGTATGGCAAAATTGAGCCTACAATCACCTGAGAATCCAACGGAGTCTGAGATGTACGAAGAAGACAATACAGCGGAACGTCTGGGGTCGCTGCCTTTTGCACTGTATAGCCATAATGGCGAGTCTCGCCCGCATGATAATCTCGATGAGATACTACCTAACTATGACGATCTTGAGAATCAGTAGGCAGCTGAGCTTAGACATACATACGGTGGTAGTTGTCACTCGCTATCCAGCTATTTAATTATCATTGTGAACTTAACCTGAAACTCTGCTGGATTACTACGATTGCAACGACGCTATCGGCAGCGTTGCATTTTTGGTATCGGCAGGTATAAATAGAATTCTAGATAAATATGAAATATAAATCCATTAATAAACACCCTGGATCAATACTTGAAGACATTAGCCGGGGGTGTTTAACACTCTATACTGCTATTTCAAGCTGGAGTGCGTTCGAAGCAAATTCGGATTGATAAAAACTTATAGTCCTATCTAGGATTACAGCAGCTACTGCAATTCTCTGATTCGACCTTTGAACATAGTTGAAATATAGCCTTGGACTGAATTGTTGTCATTTTTGGCATGTGTGGTTCACATTATAGTTTAGAATGTGCTGGAAAAAACCATCTTCCGCAGCGAGTTTCGAACATGAGAACTTAGCGACCACAGTTTTTGAGTTTACAATCAGACGTGTGCGACTGAGCTGTGAACTTGCGACTTTCTCAGTTCTCTGCCTCCCCTCCCCTGAGTCTGACCCCGCCTTCGCCAAAAACAAAATGGCGGGTGCTTTACTCGATTTTTGATTGGTTTACAGAGAATCCAATGGTATACCATCATTTCATTCATGTGTAATATTTATAAAATAATGTGTACACGAAAGTTAAACCTGCACCGCACTCTACTACTAGTACGTGAGGGTGGTTTTGTTCTGTACTTATGAGTCAGTATCACACGTAGCTGGAAGGACACGACACCCTGCGACTATAGTAGTGTTTCTGCAGCTTATCTAGCATATCTTGATACAAATGCTGTGAGAGGTGCTGTGAGTAGATGGGTCCCATGGCCAAATAAGCGTATGTGCGGCCAAGCAGACTCGATACTGGCCTTGGTATGCCATCACTAAACAAATGAAGTGGTAAGTGATTAGGTTTCACGCACAATCTCACACGCTACAAGCAGCACTGTCAAGATTGGACACCAGACTATTGCGATGGCAGTTAGTAGCCCTAAAGGCCCAGCAACTGGGCGCATATGGAAACTCGGGGCAGAAGCTGTATCGTTGCTGCGAACATCTGTGTCTATTACAAGTGTGGCGCAATGTGTCGAGGAGCTGGTTTTGAATGCACTCGACGCACACGCATCTCGCATTGAGGTGCGGGTGAATATGAACACTTTCAGTGTTTGTGTGAGCGACAATGGGGTTGGGCTGGATTTGGAGAACTTGCGATTGATTGGCGAACGATACACTACCAGGTAAGAAAGGAAGTACAGATGCAACCAGCCTTCTAGCTAATACGGACCATGAAATGCTGCATTTTCTGACTTGTATTGTGATATATATCTGAATGGAGCTATCCACTACCAGCCTAGAGAAGAAAGTGCAGTTCCAGTATATCTTATCTAGCTTGTATTGTATAATTTGACTATAATTTGACTTGCTAGAAGCCGAATAGAACGTTTCAGTTGGAAAGTACAGATGCAACACTCCCCATCTATCGTGTATTGTGCTGTTATACACATGCACGATTGAAGCAAAAATAAAATCCGGGGAATTACCAATATTCACCGAAATTTGCGTAAAATTCGTGACTATGTTCTAGAAGAAACCCGCTGAGCTTGCAAGTGTTTAGAGCTCTCATAAGTTTATATTTTTCGTTTGTTAACCTTTTTTTTTTTCATCTGAGTTTCTAATTGTTATGTGCTGAACGATTGGAAAGACCTACAGTTCACAGTAGTTCAACAAAATACCACAGTAGCTCCACTGGCTTACCTGCATGTTCTCAGAAGCCAATTTAAATGTGAGTTCTCGTTGAGACCCGCGTGATGTTGACCTTATTCTGCTAGAAAGTCTTAAGGCCCGTTAAAACGCGACTAGTAACAGTTTATTATTTGATGTGCACTTGTTCACATATTGCTTGATATCGCCATGCTATGGAATCCCCAAGCGTGTAGCACCTTATGATGTCGATCGTTGGCGTCCTTGCACTGCCATAGACTGAACCTCTAAAAGCCCGTATGACACGACATAACATTTATTCTGTCGCGGTCTGGAAACGCAGCAAGTTTGACGGAGAAGATATGTACTACGATGCAGATGGCAACGAAGCGTTTACAAAGAATGTGTTCGCCAGACCGCCACAGCAGTTCGGGTTTTTTGGCGAAGCTTTGGCGAGTCTTAGCGATATCTCAACATTAGAGATCTATACGAAAACATCCACCGGACCAAGTTTGCTGAAAAAGTTCAAAGACGGTGCACTGGTGTGCTGTTCGGATGTGTGTGCTCCAAAGCCTAGTGCAGGGACTACAGTCCAAGTTCATCGATTGTTCTACAACATGCCGGTACGATTGCCCCTTAGTGCGTCGCTCTAGTAGTAGGCGGATGCTTCTGTGTATACATGTCGCTTTGAAAATTGCGCACGAATGGATACACATCGACACTGTGTTTTTGCTTACGGTGCAGCAACATATGACCTCAAAAGGGCTTATTCTATATGCACTCACTTCTCGTCGTCTTGTGACTCGTGGCTCGATCAAACAGTTTTCATATCACGCGCGCTGTCATCATTGAACCCGCCACGTCTATCCACTACCGCACTTCATTAGCATTTGAGCGCTCTATTTTAGCATTGAATCCCATAGGTGGCTTTAATTTCATATTGTATTTAAGATTTTTCGTAGATGACTGTTGAAATAATCCCGATATACCATTTGACTCTTGCGCGCAGCTAAGGCAGCGAGGACAACCCGCCGCTGCTCTCAGTCACATTAAGCAGACTGTGCAACGCATGGCTATAATACATCCACAGGTGACCTTCAAACTCATCAACGACGTTAACAACAAGGTATTTTGAACCGACTCTGCACACTTTCCCCAAGTGGTTGTTGATTCTTGCGGATGATATACGAGGGGTAGTTTGCGAACGAGTCCGTAACTCTAGATCGCACTTGCTGCCTAGCTGTGCGGAGAATATTCATATCTGTCTAAAAATTCTGAAATTTAAAGAACACATGCGCTCTAATTGCAATACCTGATAAGAAACCGAAATCTTCATTCCAGATTATCGTCGAAGCAAAGCAATGCGAGTCGTCATTGCAAGCTTTCCGCGACACATTTCCCACGCTTGGTGTAACGCTGCTTGATAATCTCCACACACTACGGAGAGTCGATGATACTGGTCAACAGTACACTCTGGAAGGGTTTTTGTCAACCATCGGTCACTTCAGTAAATCATATCAGTTCGTATTCCTAAACAAACGGCTGCTTCGCAAGTCCGCCCTACACAAACATATCAATGGGGTGATCAAAGACTCATCATTGTCAGGCAAGTTTCTCTCATCTACATTAGTTCGTTCAAATCTTTACTTGTTCTTATTCGTGCCAGATTACTTGTACACGGACATGGGGCTATGTGTATGTATTTAGTGCACATGTCGAGTACGTACATACGAGTACGCCATGTCTTAGTTTCTTCGCTCGATAGGATACCTAATAAGTCATTGACTCACAAGCGCTGTGTCTTGATATCAGGTTTGCGCATGACTGCCGCCGACACGAATACATGCCCACAGTATAGCCCGCCGATCGCGAAGGCAGAGAAATTTGGGGTGTATGTACTGAACTTGATCACATGTGTTCCACACGATGTCTGCATTCATCATGACAAATCGCTAGTTGAGTTTAAGGTATGTACCTGATACTTTCATATAGATATACCTTGTTTTTCTGGATGCATTCTTGTCGGCAACTGTGCAAGTTTTATTGCAACGTTTCCTGATCACTTAGCTTTTGTTTCTGTAGGACTGGGATGCAGTTCTGAACTTCGTGGATGAAGCTATTGCGACTTTCCTCACCGCACATGGTCTGCTGCATAGTCCAACTCAAGAATGCAATGTAGAGTCCGAATCTCTTGGTATGTTGTAATCTTACATGAACTGTTTTCCGCCTGATATCTGAATCAGCGATGGTGCTTCGATGGTCGGTAATTGCAATTGCTGCTATATGCTCTAGAATGTTCACATGCACATCAGTATTGTGGCATGATAATGTTATTTATGGTTATTTTAGATGATGTGCCTTAATAGCACGCGTCTTGTTGGCTCGTTTAAAAAGTGATGTATTATGAGTTCCACTTTGACAGGTGTCGTTGTTCGATATCACAGGAAAGTCGCCAGGCGGCCGTAGTTCTGTGCCTCTACCTTCCAAAGTATACGAGTACCATGGTGAGTAAGAACAAACATTGTTTCATTGTTGCGGAATTGTCTTTATACACAGTCTACGTAGTCGTGGCAACCGATAATGTACCCTTATCAAATTTGATCGAAAAATTTCTGATATAAACAAATATATTTGATGTCAGGTTCTTACTTACGATCGGCGCCGATAAAGCGGAAGTATACCGAACCCCCCGCTAGCACACCGCAGGTAAATACTACTAAAGAAGTCCTCCTACGCAGTGGAAATGCAGAATTAAGTGCTCAGAGATTATAGTTCTCAGATTGGTCTAAATTTGCAGCTGTTCAAATATGTCGTTCTAGCTCTTTACTGGCATGGTTGCTGATATACCTTCGCATTTGCATTCTAAACTGCACCCTTGTAGAAACGTCGTTTCATCAGCAGCTCTGTCTATTCTCAGTATGGTTCTCCAGTAACTGACATCTCGAACGCCTACACCTTGCGAAATACTCCTCGCACACCTGGGCATAGTAAGAGACAGGCGCGCACGCGACAAGGCACGCCAGGGTCAGCAAAGGTGACGGATAAGTTCAAGGCAAAGTTGGGTGAGTTTTGAAATCAGATCGAGCTGTTATTCTCCCTGTGACTTTTATGATTCCGCGTGCATGGGCACACAGATACCCAACAGACAATTCACTCTATTTTTACTTCCCGAATGTGCTCGTTTTGGCACAATTCAATTGCGATTTTTATACCACGAAAATCTATCTTAATGTTATTCAACTACGGTGTGGGTTTGGGCTTACTTCAACACATTCCTCGAATCATGCCATTCCCAGCATCGATGGGGTATTCACCACGATCTCTATCTAAGACCGGGCCGCCTGCGTCAGCCAACCCAAGGACCACCTGCGCAGTTGCCACCGATCTCTTCACAAACCCCGCTAAATCACACCGCAAGCCCAACCCTGAGTACGACAGCCGACTTCAATCTTCGTCCCTTGGGATCTCATCCACCCGGTCCCAACTCGGCTCGAACAACGACAATATCACCGAAATGCACGAGTCTATTCAAGCGGTGTCAAGGGGTGGTGGTGAAGCTAATGCATCCGAGAGCAGTTCGATTGCAGTCGCCCATTGCATAACTTCCACGGCCTCAGATATCGCAGGCGATGTATTGTCAGCACTGGGTGCTCGTGGGACGCTTAACAAAGCCTTTGAGAAAGTAGAAAATTCTGATGATCCCTTGGCCTTTACAAACGAATCTGTGCGAGTGCAGAACGGCGATGAAGATGATGGGAAGGAGCAGGATTCTACGCGCAAGCCATGTCAATTAGCAGCACTACTCGGGCGTCTCGGCTGTCCATCGGAGGAGACGACAAACCCTAGTGCCATTCCATCAGCACTTCCGAATGCCACACCAAAGTCGAAGCGTCGATTGCCGCAATCAAACCACCAGTCTTGCTCTAACCTTCAGCGGCAGATACCGCCGCTCTTAAGAGTACATGCAGCACCTCATAATTCCACAGCCAGGCGAGAAAAACAGTCTAAAGAGGCGCAATCAATAGAACAGACCTTCCCACGTCGAGATTTCGAAACCAGTGCACAACTTGGTACAGATAGTCGGGGCCCGACACAAAGCCGACCTCAACCGAGTAAACCCAGTTCGAACCAAAATGATACCTTTGAGCAATCGCACTACACACTTAAGACGCACGTTCCAACGTTTGGATCCCATTTGGATAGATATCCGGGCCGGCAGTCTAGGCCGTGTTCTTCAGTCACGCCAGGAACTGGGGTAACTGATCCATCGCGTGCACAGCATGAGCCTCGCTTACCCTCGCAATCAGAAATCGGCACGGAGTCTGTATGTCAATTCCAACTGCAATCGCTGCCGTTCTTGCAAGATGTTGTCAAACGGTCCGTCGAGGCTCGAGGGAACACTACCTCAGTGGTGTCTGCGTCCACAAAGCACAAACCAGGTACCCTCATAAACAAAGAAATTAACCTGCATTCATTTGCAAAGAGACCCTCATGTTCGGAATCGCCGTCGGTGGCTGCTACGGCGTTTGCTTCTACAGGTTCAAAGGATGTGCACCAGAAAACTCCGCTCGACGCTGAAATGCCAACCGTGATTACGAACCAGGAGGTGTCAGACCACGAAGCCGCAATCGTGTCTTCCGATGAAGAAAATTTGAATACTTCCCAATCACCAGCAATTACTGCTGTGAATCTGGCCTCTGAAGCCCAAAATATTATACGCCAGAAGGTCCAAAACGAAGATGAACTGCCAGTCGTTTCAGTGCGCCAGGAGGTGTCTGACCAGGCGATGAGCGCGACTTTTCGAAAGAATCCATCACTGAAAATTCCAGCACTAACAACTGGACGGGGTTTGGCTATAGTTCGTGATGAAGGAGGTTGTATCTTGTCCACGACCGGGTGTGTGAACAAGTCAAATTCAACAGTGGCGAAATCTACTCAAACCAAAGAACCACCTCAGCACGTGGAAAAACACCTGTCGCGTCGCGAACGGCTCGTAAGCAAGGGATACGGATCGCGAGATATTGATCAGCTTAATGCGATCATTAGAGAAGGCGTGTCTGACTCGAAACTTAATGCCGCATTAGTGACCTCGGAACAATCGAAAGTAGAGAAACATCGCGCCGAGCCTGTTCAGTATGTACCTACTAGCGGTGTAGGGGTTTTGAAAGAGGAGAAAGGTACGGCTTCATCTGAAGACTCTGAGACAACTACCGAGCTAAATGTGACTAGCATTTTAGCGGAGTGGGAAAATCCGGTATTGCGGCCCATGGGTCAGCCTCTGCGGTGCTACTCAGCCTCGTATACAAAGTTCCTGAAAGGTGCGGAGGTGACCAGTGCAGAGCCCGTACTGTTCACCAGAGATATGCTGGGCAAAGCACGAGTGCTCAAACAAATGGATAAGAGTTACATTGTATGTCTCTTACCATACCGAACCAATGCAGTGGATAACCCTGTTGTGGCCTTGTTGGACCAGCATGCCGCGCATGAGAGACTAAGACTGGAAGAAATCTTGTCAGAGTTCAGGTGTGTATGGCAGCACGTGAAATATGTGTAGGTATTTTTCTAGCAGCCATAATCTATGCAAATCCCACATTACACAACCCAGGAGCTATCTGGATATACCAATATATTAATATGAACACCAAACGTGTATCTTTATCCCCGCAGCAAAGGTCGGCAAAACAATATAAGTCCTGTACCGTTAGATCCTTTCATAGCTATCAAGGTAACGGAAGAAGATGCACAATATGTGCAACAGCAATGCGAAGCACTCTTACGATGGGGGATCGAAGTCATTGTTGACCTGTAAGTCTTTCGCTTGATACATTGATTTTTCCTTGATCAGCATTTGGTCAAGGTTGAACGTTTGATACTTGCTATATCTTGTATCTGTGCCTATCGGTACCTCGAAAGTGCTATTCACATGTATTTCGAACATGGGGTGATGATACATCTATTTTAAATATGACTATTGATAAGCAGAGAAGCCGCCTTCGATGAACGGATCATTGTGTGCTCATTGCCCGAGGTATTTAAAACCGGCATCCGCGAGGACGAGGTGGAGCATGTTGTCAGGGTAAGTGGCACTCAACTGGAATGTCAGCCAACAACACGGCACAAGATAGCCCTTGAAATTACAACCAAATTACTGCTTATTCAACTGACTGTATTATATTCGATTCTTACATAACGCAGACTCTGATGAATGAACAGATACACATTCATAGAAACACCGGCAGCATGACCACGATATTGCCACGTGTTATGAAGCGGGTTTTCAACCACGTCGCGTGTCGTGGTGCCATCAAGTTTGGCGATGAATTGGGTATCGACGTATGCCGTCAGATTGTTGCTGATCTTGCTAAGGTATCAATCGCACAGCTACACCCCTGATCATGTAGGTGTGATGTGCCAACTTTCATGCTGTTTTCCCACCATTGCAGGAATTTTCATGAGACTTTCTGTCACAATTGCGCGACAGTGCGCTTCTACACTGTTTCTACTTACGGATTCGTGCATCCTGCAGGTACATAACCATGACGAGAGAATATGTATATTTTTTCGTTGACAACTTTGTGCTCGTGTTTCACCGTCTCTAAGCGATGAAATCATGAGTTATCATGGCAACTATGACTCATACAAATTCTATACTTCCGCATACAGTGCGATCTCCCCTTCCAGTGCGCACATGGCCGCCCCACACTCATACCGTTAGCGGACTTGGAGCAGATTGATAAGTACAGACTTGTTAATCAAAAGCAGTCGTCGGGTGAGAAGCGCATGGCACTGGCCTAGCACTGCTGCGAGGTCACTTTCACTGATTATATTTGACTGACGAGATAATATTGTTGTCCAATATTGTTATACAAAGCGATAAACGATAAGGTGATGCAAATAGGGTCTCGTACAATGCGATCATATCCGGCATCAGATATGGCCTGAAAATACCAGCTTGCAATATACTAATTTTATTTCAAAAGCCTACTGTTCGGCTTCAGCTTCATTATGGTTCTTCAGTGTCTCTTGTATCACGAAATACATCTGCATTGAAGTGAAAGGAAAAAAATAGAACGATCAGTATCACCTGTCAGAGCACTCACAGAAAGAGCAAGATTGATACGCAGCGTTTATGCAATGAATGTGCTATTGGGAAGCAAATTTAGGCATCACCAGCTGCACACCTGTGCACAAGAATCTATACATTGTTCGATCGCGCCGCTCGACACCTGCGGACTCAACTGTCCTTCCTGCAAAAAAAGTAAGAATTGATTGGTGAGCAAAATTGACTAAATTTTAATGTTCGACTCGAGAAGCACGATTTCTTGTTTTCGACCAACAAACTACCAATACACCCTTACCTGCACAATACTACAAATTTCATTCAATTGTGGTAAGTATCCGACCGTGACGTGTCCGTTTGATTGTGCTAATTCTTCATCTGTTGGATCGGTGATCACACATTGCCCAACGACTGCCTGTGGTAGAATTAATCGCGATATGGTACAATGTTAAAGTTGCCATTAAGGTCATTCCATGCTCCACTTGTGCATGTTGCATTGTATCCCCAGTGTGCGATATTCCTTGGCTTTCAAGGGATTGCTTAACAACGCAAGTCTATGGTACAGAAAAAAAGGCACAATTTTTACTTCTGCACGCGCACATACCACAGATACCGATGCAGCCAAGTCATACATCTGCAAACCAGCGTGAGCCAGGGCTAAACTCGCGGTAGTGAGTGCCACAGCAAAGGCACCACCATCATCGTCTAGTATCGTCACCACTATATCGATAACTGACTTAGGGTAGGCTTCTCTCTGTATGCAGTTGGACAATGCATTTGCTAGCATGATAGAGTACTCGTTCTCCTGTGCGCTCTTGTCGTTCGCGCGGAGAGTGGGTCGGGACACGGAATCGTAGCGGAATTCGCAATTCAGCACAGCATCCTCACTGTAGTCTCCTTTGTACTCCCGAGGGCCGTGTACCACTGCTACGCATTTGGTATCTGAGCCGTACGAAAAACGTGGCGTTAACTTCCAAACATCGAGATATCACCATGCAGCATATATATAAGGACGCACATATGTACCCAAACTTCATATGCTGGTTTGCACACTATGCACAAATACTAAGAAAAACGTCTTACTTACTTCCCATCTCGCCGTATGCGGATCCATTGGCCAGCGGTGTAGTGCCCACTTTCGTAAATACTGGACGTAATTGTTTTAAACCGCGCCCTTCCGCACGCTGGATCGACCCCGTTGTTTTAGACAATAGAGGCTGCGACTCCTATGTAGGCAGCAAACAACATTGCAATTGGATAGTGAATTGATATGCTATGCAAATAGTCCATACACATATGTACGGTGATAGATCTCTATAACAAACTAGTGTAAATATACATGTGACATATGTGACTCAATACCGAAAGCTAAAGCACATGTCCGACACATTTGCCGAGATCCACGAGTCGTTTTTCGATCACAGGAGCGCACTATGTGTGTATATATATATATGCCTTCTCACCCTGTATCTCTGATAGTCTTGTGTTTGTGGCAAGATAACTACAGCCAAATAAATTGCTACCCATAGGTGGCAAATATAAACAAATCTACAATACATAACCACTCATGTGACACACAACCAGTGAGACAATGGCCAATGCAGAGCAACAATGCGATTATATATATACTTCTTTGCCTCACAATACTCGCAATAGAAGTTATTCGTATATGCTTGTACTACAACATTGATATACACTCTTAGTTTTCAAAACTATGCAAAATCGTCGTTTATACTTACCCGCATTTACGCAAAGACAGTGAATATATAAAAAAGTTAGAGCTTTGGAGCCTATGCATAATAGCCAAATGTATAACCTTTTCCGTAAACGTCCATAATGAATGTGT
>LUCW03001179.1:2500-10818 GCA_001586965.3 Sphaeroforma sirkka | reverse complement strand
ACATATATATATATATATAACTCGTCAAAATCAATTGATCCCGATGCTTTCTGGATAGCCTAATTCATGATAATCATTCATTGTAGTCACGTTAGAAGATACATTCCGCTATATATCTGTCTAAATGCAAGGCTGTAGTCGAACGGACATTGCAATATTATTTTGCGATGTATACACGCTATACTCTCATTATATCCATTTATTCACCTCTTGTCCGCGTATGTGTTGAAAGGTTCGGCTGAAGAGGAGAATCCCACTTGGTGAGATAAGGACTGTTTGCTGCATTGCCAATGGGATTAATTTCCGTCTATATGTATACCGACGTATGTGGCTGAACTGACTATATCAGTGCTAAAGAGTCACTATCGATGTGTGGTCTATACACTGGCACGCGACTAGAATTTATGAGTTCTCTAATTGGACGCTGCTGACAGGGTCTGTTTGTGCAGAACATACACAGTTGCCAACAACAGACATTCATCTAGATCGTCCAGGGTTCTTATTATTTATTTACTATGTTTGAGAACAGTTGACAATAATTCAATATATACTTGCATTGCTTGGTACACACTGTATAGAGCGTAGTGACAATTGCGCACACACAGACAAATACAGTGAACGTTTGTGATATGAACGAAGTCGACAACACCAGACCCGACAGACGAGGGTGGATTATGTATTTTTAAAAGTAGGTTTCTCGTTTAAAAAAGGGCTGCCGGTCGCAGGAGCACTCTCTGGTGGAGCAGCCTGTGAGCCAGAGGACTCAAGAGGCTGTCCGATTAGAGCTAAAAACCCTAAACCCTAAAACCCGTTTCATTGGTCAAACGTAACTAGACTTGCTATAACCAGATTTGTTTTATTTTGGCGCGCCTTGCCCATTAGAATACAAGTTTAAAAAAGTAAAAAACCTGAGAAAACACATTTGACATAACTCGTACAGAATGTTCTATGCTCTATTTACCGGTTACCCCCACCTGAATACTCTTATTGAGTATACATCATGTATATATATTTATATATATATATTTATAATATACATGCATATACATACATACACAACTCATAAATACATCTTACACACACACACACACACACACACACACACACACACATATATATATATATATATATATATATATATATATATATATATATATATATATATATATATATATATACACAAGCACACACATACACACACACACACATATATATATATATAAATATATATATATATATATATATAATGAAATTTGTGAATGTCAAAGCGTTGTTTTGCCGCAGAATCCCAACATGTAGGGTGCTATGCATACAATAGCATTAGGAGGTGACACGACTAAGATATACTGACACGACTAAGACATATTACCGAATATTAGATCTACAGATACACATATAAATACATACCAGACTATGGTATAAAGGCACCTGTAGGAGGTAGTTTTAGTTTAAAAAAATATAAACATACATAATTTAGTGATACACACAAAAGTGTATGCATGTATATAAAATATTTATCTATGAAAAGCGAGATAAGGTGAATCGGATATTTGCCATCAGCTCAATATGAGGAGTACACATTTGATGTGCGTCTGTGTACGCACATGGATCCTTCATGCCTTATTGTGTGCCACAATCATATGCACACCACAAGTAACTGCGTTTAATTTAACCGAGATAGATAACCTGTACATACAATACCCGTATCAAAGGGGTATGTACAGTGAGCAACAGACTCCTGTTACCACCGATAGTGACTGGTATATAAATAGCACGCTCAACGGTACGTTTGTGCGCATGGTCTATGGTGTTTCACTGAGTGCGAGGGTGTGGCCGGATGGGGCTAAAGATGACGAGAATTTGGAATACGTTTATATAGGAGGGCTGATGACATTCTCGCACAAGTAAGTAGTGTGCATAAACGAGCAAGTATCTCTGTATAAGGGTGGGAGGTAGGAAAAGACATTATAGTGATTTATGTTGTATCAGCCTACCATACTTTAGGTCAGAGTATGGCAGAGGTGTTAAACTACAAACAATTTGACGTCATTATCATGCAGAAGATTGTTTGATATTCAATGTATATGCTATGTTTATGTGTATGTGTGTTCCTGTGAAAAGCTATCGTCCATCTGCTTCCTATTCATTTTGAGCCTTCATTGGTATTTCTACACCACTATCGTGTCTGAAGCATACGGCGGCAGCCAAGTCTTCTTACTTGTATTGCTAGTGAGGAGAGGCCTTGAATTGACCATGAGTACGGCGCAATTTGGCTCACAGACATGCACATAAGTTTCTTGAAGAAGTTCATACATTTCTTTGCGCGTGAAAATACATGTACATATACCTATATATAAACACACAAACGCACACACGTGTATATATGTATATATATATATATATATATATATATATATATATATATATATGTATGTATGTATAAGTATATGTATGCATATGTGTATATATATATACATACGTATTATGTATGCAATATCACATACATCACACACATCACATATATATATATATAAATATAAACATATATATGTATATGTATATAATGTCTCTTTGTCTATGTCTGTGTCTGTCCATGTCTCTATGTTTATGTATATGTATATGTATATGTATATTTTTATGTATATATATATATATATATATGCTAATATATATATATATATATATATATATATATATATATATATATGTATTTGCATATATATATATATATATATATATATATATATATATATATATATATATATATATATATATATATTTATATATATAAAAATATATCTATATATTTATATATCTTTATATTTATATAAATATAAATATATATATAATATGTATATATATATATATATATATATATATATATATATATATATATATATATATATGAAATTTGAAGTGTACAGACTCAGCCTACTTCAGGATCATTTCGTCTAATATATTCCGCTGCGTTCAAACTATGTTATGCTTCGCAATAAATTCCCACTCAAGTAGTGGTTGATTCGATCTGATACCGAGGGCGATTGTATTCACTTAATTTAATGACGTCTAAAATCTTGCATCCTTATTCGTCACTGTTCATATTACATAATACATTTGCACTTAATTATGTTATGAATGTGTCCCTATATTTGCATCCTTATTCGTCACTTTTCATATTGTAACACATTTGAACTTAATTATGTTATGAAAGTGTCCCTATATCTGCATCCTAATTTGCGACTGTTCATATTATATAATGCATTTGCACTTAATTATGTTATGAATGTGTCCTTTAATCTGTGAACTACCATAAGAACACATACCTACTCATCCTACATTTTCGATAACCTCTTTTGTATTCCATTGTATCACATCCGTACTTTGGGTTGACAGGCATGTGATTTGAGTACACACTGTAGGCTATCATAACCACCCACTGCTCTCACCATGTTATAGCTCTTGCTGTCTAAATATATCTGATCCCTATATTACACCCCCTCACCATGTTATATCTATTGCATTCTAAATACATCTGATCCCTATAATACAACACCCCATTCTCCTGCAGATATGCCAGGAATGCAGGCCCGGCCTACGCTATCAGCTACCACCAACAGGGTCCCATTCACGACAAGTTGGGTGTCTTCTGGGGCATCCGCAACGACGACCGAGAGACGCTGATGAACAGCAAATACACATCGGAACAGATGTGGCAGTCACCGGCGCTGATAGAGGGCGCTACCATATCTTCACTCACCCGCAGCATGTACTCGACCACCAATTACTTCAATACCGTACAGGTAGGGTAAGGGGGGGGGGCACGGGCGGGCTTGCGAGTGGTGTTGTGGACCGGTACTGTTGTATTGCTTTGGACATATGTGAGTGCATACGAGAACATGTGAGTACATCTACTATACTTTGTATGTACATATATCTATATGTATATGTATACATACCGTTGTGCATATGTATTGGTTTGGATTATGATCCGTGTGGCGCAATGGTTTCTTAGTTGTACACATCCACGTACAGCTGGTAGTGGATGATATATTGCACGGGACGAGGGGGGGCGGGTGTGGTCGGACGAGTTCACACTGGTGCGAAGCCATTAGAAGTATTCCGTAGCACATTCAACTGCCTGCGTGTGAGCGTATATACTGCTGTGGTACCAACGTACAGAGCACTCGATCTCGGATGAGCACACACACGCTCGCAAGTGCTGGCACAGGATGCTAAGGGAAGAAAAATCGGATGATAGACGAACTCAGCACAAATATTTGATGTGCCTTGTATCACCACACACGCCATCATCATATTGGTCACCTGCATTTGTATGTAAATATTATAAATCATATACATATAGTTTTATCGTATTATAATATATACATATATATATACAGTTTAATCGTCTCGTATTGTCACAAACAAAATGGCCCGGCTTCTGTGACAATTCTGCATAGAATCAGCATGAAACTTCATACGGTTGCCTACACCATGTTGAAACACACCTCTATGTCTATTGGAAACCTCCGCAGGTACAAATCCGCAAACGAATCATGTCATGAGTTGTTTAAGATTTTGAATGGAGAAGAAGTGTGTATCAGAGTCATACATATACACGATTGATATACTATATACATATATTTCACATACACATGATTACTGCAATATTAAATTTGTATATATATATATATGTTTAAAAATATATCTATATATATACATATATATATATATATATATATATATATATATATATATATATATATATATATATATATATTTTATAATATATATATATATATATATATATGCATATATATATAATATATATATATATATATATATATATATATACATATATATAATAGATTATAGCATATATATATGTATATATATATATTATATATATTATTACCTAATATGCACATGTATATGTATATATGTGTATATATATACATGCATATTATTATCAATATTATTATTATTATTATTATATTATAATATTATGTATATATATTATATAATGTATGTGTATGATGTGATGTGTATGTGCATGCAGATGCAATAACACAATAACAGCCAATGTAACAATAATATAATAATAATTATTATTATTATTATATGTATTATACTTTGATATTGCATATATGCAATTATGTACATGCAAATATACCATGTAATAATATAATAATAATATAATATAATATTATTATATGTTATTATTATTATGATTACATGCCAATACATGTATTATATGATATTTTTATGTTGTGTATTTCACACATTATGTACCTCCTTACATGTATGTAATATCCCATAATATATACATATATAACCATTATATATAACATTATTATGTAATATATGTATGTTATGTATTATTATATTACATATACTGTATTGGCATGTACATGCATGCATGTGTGCATGCCAGCATGTATGTATGTATGTATAATAATATATATATGTATGTATATATATATTATATTGGCTATATATATATATTTATATATATGTATTTGACTATTATGCATATATATGCACAATATATAATATATATATAATACATGTATATATATATGTATATATATATATTAAGCCATATATATATATATATATATATATATATATATATATATATATATATATATATATATATGTGTGTGTGTATATATACTTATATATAATTTTCATATTTATGTATTCCCACAGGTCTCGTGCTGCGCCAGCGCATCGTCGTTGGGCAACGTGGCTGACTTTCCGTGGCTGTTTCGCATTGTACCGGATATGCGCGACTTTGTCTACAAACTCGAAGGCGTGCTCAGAAAGTTCAATTGGATGCGGATAGCCGTCATCAGTGTGGCGGGTGACTTTGGTATGGGTTATATCTTTATCATTGTGTGTTTGATGCAGTAACTAGGTTGGGTGGTTTCGACCGGGCGAGAGAGAGAGTTGGATCTCGACCCCGGCTCGTATGATGTGGAACCTAGACGTCAATTTTCATAGCAAGTTATATACACTCATCAGTATACAAATCTATCTATAGATTTTGTGAGGATGCTTATAAACGCTTCTGCGAATTCAGCTGAGATATTGTTTATGTTATCCTACAGTTATGCTATTTGCACACAACTCATATAGTACACTACTCTATCTTAGAGCTATGCTATTGTGCACTCAATTCACTCTAAGGTGCACTTTTTAACCCATACAACTCGATATCATTCTCGTGTCCCCTGGAGGTGCTTTAACAAACGTGTATTCAGCAGATTTGTGCTCAGGTGACTGGCTGATCATGGACATTCAAGTCACCGTGTACTCTGATATGTAGTCAGAGAAAGGTGTGCTTGTACGTGTTTTGCTCAGGTTGATCTTTTTGGAATCCATACACGCAGGTGAGTCATGCTCGGCCCACATCAAGCAGATGGTTCAGGCCATGCCCGGTTTTGAACAGATTGACTTTTTCCTAGTCACAGACCTCTTCTTCGATACCGACTATGAGGTAGGTATAGCGAGTGTATCTGTATCTTTTGACTATGATGTAGGTATAATGGGTGTATATGTATCTTTCGACTATGAGGTAGGTATGATGGGTATATATGTATCTTTCGACTATGAGGTAGGTATAATGGGTGTATCTGTATCTTCCGACTATGAGGTAGGTATAATGAGTGTATCTGTATCTTTCGATGTATTTTGCACTGTATGTGATTGGTTGGTGTATCTTGCACCGTATGTGATTGGTCAGTATATCTTGCACTGTATGTGATTGGTTGGTGTGTCTTGCATCGTATGTGATTGGTCGGTTTATCTTGCACCGTATGTGGTTGGTGTATCTTGCACCGTATGTGATTGGTCAGTATATCTTGCACTGTATGTGATTGGTTGGTGTGTCTTGCATCGTATGTGATTGGTCAGTGCATCTTGCACCGTATGTGATTGGTCAATGTGTCTTGCATCGTATGTGATTGGTCAGTGTGTCTTGCATCGTATGTGATTGGTCGGTGCGTCTTGCACCGTATGTGAATGATCGGTGTAGGGCAGGGTGTGATAGGTATTGGCGTGTGCTTGAGACTCTGCGCTGTGCCTGTCGGTACGCCCATTGGGACGTGCCGCTGTATGAATCAATAGTGGATGAGTGGATGAATGTACTGACTTGATCAGTTAAGGTGTTCTGTTTTAGCTACGGTAGCTGACTTGCAAATGTAGGTATACCATGTTTCTTTGTTAACGTAATGGTTGTGGTAGGTCGCTTACACCTGTATGTGTAGCATGCCTATTTGTTAACGTACTGCTTGCCTCCTGCTCTACCAACCCAATGGCCTGCTTAGTCGGATATGTCGATTATATACAGCGGATTGGACTGGCTGAATTCGCTCAATCACAAGTAAGAACCGCTGGAGTGATGCGTGTACAAGCGACACAACGGCATCCCTGTTGTGTTGTGGTTGTGGGTTGTGAGCATGTGGTGCATAGTGAGTGTGGCCATCCACGTGTACACTTACAAATATATAGATATCGATGTATGTCGATTTGTTTGTTAGTTCATATATAATATACGGTACATTGTTTGCGTATTTCCATATAGTACGCGTGGTGCAGATAGACTACGCCTGGTGAGGAAAGGAGTCTGATGTACTGTGCATGACTGTCATGATGAAGGGTATAGGCTTTTAGGGGTTTAGGGCTGTAGGGGTTTAGGATTTTTGTGTTAGGTTTGGGGTTTAGGAGTTCTTCCCTGAATCTGTGAGCTCCTGGTCCACATATACTTACACAAAAATATCTTACTTCTGGTTGTATGTATTCATGCTTGTTAGTGTAACTCATCTTGCAGGTGTCGACCCCGCCTATTTCGATAGCCATGTATGCGTTTATACCGCAAAAATCACATTATCAATACGCGTTCAAGTTTTTGGGTTCAAATAGTCTTGAAGTGAGAGATCAGTGTCGGTAAATATTGTCACATCATCCTGTACATCATTGCAATATAGTCTGGGGTTCAAGTTTAGGGGTTAAGTTTAAGATTTAGGGGTTAGGGGGTTTGGGATTCGCTGATATATACCTACATAGTCTAAATCCCTCTACACCACTTGACTATATCAACCGTCATTTATACTCTAAACCACCCATCAGGCCTATTAATGGGCTAGGATTAGCCCACCCCCATCACTTGGTACATCTATTTGCCACACCCACATGCACGGTATATTCCTCACCTACTCACTGGCGTGGCGACTTCCCTTGGATATATATATATATATGTATGTATGTTTGTAGGTATGTATGTATGTATGTATGTAGGTATGTATGTATGTATG
>LUCW03001178.1:0-16476 GCA_001586965.3 Sphaeroforma sirkka | reverse complement strand
TTTCGGCCTTTCTTCCTCACGTTGCTTAGTACAGATGTATTCAATGTATGGTTGACTTCTTCAATTTCTGCATGCACCCTCTTGGATATCTGCCTGTGGATCGAACCGAAAATACACTGCATCGATGTTATGGAGGCACTGTATGAATGAAGTGCAAAACTAACCGCGACAATTCCCTGGCAACTAGAGTCTCCTCATATGCGCTTGTACCTACAAATGATCTGCTGCTCTCTGGCGTTGAGTTTTCTTGATGGATTTGCTGTCGTGGTATGCTCTTATGAGTCGGTGCTGATTGCGTTTCAGAGTTGGAAAGTTGCGGTACTCTTTCCCTGCTATTGTCCCCATTAAATTCACGGTGTTCGGTCCCAGCCGATATGCACTTTTTGCTTGGTGTCATACCCACTAAACTGGGTGTTTGCGCAAGTATCATGTTGGTTCGGATTTTGTTAGTTGCATTCATTTTTTGATTGTGATCCTTCGGTGCTTGCGGGTTTTTTTTCGCAGTAGCGATTCTTGGTTCTTGTTCCTCGACAGGATTTAGGGGATAAGATTGTGTATTTGTGTATATTGTCGCAGGCGTGCTACCAGATGCACGGGTAGAAGTATCGGCAAATGGAGGAGTACTGCGTGGCGTATCTTGGGTTGTTTGACGCAAATTTCTGCTCATCACAGACATTCCAGTGCTACTCTGCTCGCACATGGCACTATCAGCATGTACAACCTTGGATGGTCTCTGAGGATTCATGTGGTTGTATACTCTCAAGTGTGGTGGTAAGCACAGGTTTAATTGTGCCTGAGTGGTCATGGTATTACCGCCACCAATATCGTTGTATGCATATTGTACTCCATGTATAAGTTCTCCATCCACAACGCGTGCGCGCGTAAATGAAGCAGGTGCAGATGAGCCAGTGTGTGACATTCTTCGTTGTCCACCACCTATTACAGCGGCATCATTACTAGGAATGCTTGCAAGGAATGTGCGCATGCACTGAGCAGCGGCAGCTACATGCTCCTGCTGCCAGCTGACTTTGCACTGGTTAATGCACCCGTGACAGTGGGTCGTGCCGGTAGATTGGTGAGCGTGCAACTGTGCGTGTGCCTGGGATTGAGTCGCGTTGCAGTGGTGGGGTGTGGAATCGGTATGAGGTACCGCGGGAGTGCGTGTGTCCGCATTCAACGGGACAGTCGACTCGGCTGCCAAGGACCCAGCTGGAAACGACTCCATCCCCTCATCGCATGTAGACGTATAGCCACGATGGTGACTGCTCACAAGCGATGTTACCATGGCAACGGCCCATCGAAGCCGTAAGTACCTGTTCGATTGCATCTCCTGTGCAAAGGCGGAGTTGCAGGGTCAGAAGTGGGTTTATTATTCGTATGGAATAGAATTGACACGGAACATACCCTAAAACATATTATGGATGTAACACACGATGGTAGGCTGCTCACGCCCGCACACAACATGTACGCGAACAAGTGGAATGTGCCGAGATAGATCTGTCTCATACGAGAGGCGGCAGGACAAGCGGATAGACCCGTGACGTATCTGCAACGCAATAGTATGCTTACCTTTTTCATTTTGCATAAGTTCGTTTCAGAATCATAAGCGACCTGCCGGGTTCCTGTGCACATGATGAATGGGTTGTGATCGTATCAGGAATCACGTATAACCACAGGTTTACACATGGATAATAATATTTTAAGAAAATGCTCATCACAAAATTAACGTCCTAGAATATCGTTGTGGTACTACTCCTTTGCCGCGGATAACTTTGATATCAGGCACTCAATTCGGTTGCAGTTTGTTGTAATGTGGCCATGTCGTATCATCTCCTTCGGACTAAATAGATACAAATATGACTGAAATATCGATTGCTTGTCAATCACCGATCCTTTGCATCGCAATACAGACAAGTGACGTATGTATCAGTATATGTGCACAAATAGTGTACATAATAAAATCATGAGTATGCCTGGGATTCACTTGCAGCTAACTGATACTGCGTTAAAGGCTGACCGAAGGTTTTGGTAGATCGAGCCATGCTATACCCATCAATATGTGCAGTTGTATATAATTCTATACTAACCATGAACAAATCCAATTTAAGCACGGCTTAATACTCAAGACCCCTATCAATCAGCCTGCCAATGTTTTCTCTCCAAGAAAAAGAATGTATCAACACTTGTCATGTACATGTAAACATGGCTATACCATGCAGTAGAAGTTTATACCGAAATCTGATCATATACAAACATACGCGCATTGGCGCTAGTCCTTCCACGATGCAGATAGCACATTAGTCTGTTTAGGCACTCTGGGAATCGAGCGGTCGAAGCTGATTCAGCTATGTCGGCAGTCTCGTGTATGTGAGAACCTAAATGACGAGGGCAGAGACAGCAACAAATCAACGAAACGAAAATGGATCACGGAACAAAGAACTAGTAGTCAACAAGCTAGTGAGATGAGCTGAATCCACTCCAAACTCCACTACAAAATTCACACCAAAATTCACCATATTTTCTGGCACAAGAGCAGCATTTTGCACACAGTAAACCGCACTTGATCGACGATACAAGATTCCATAGGAACTTATTTACTATATTCTATCTGAAGCGCACAATTCTGACAATGGATGTTTATGCCCTATACACCCTGCACTATACACCCTATCTCGGGCGTTTGTGCGTTGAATTCAAAACACATCCGTTGTGTGGTCACAACCGTCAACACAAGTACCGAAGAGTATGTTTCTATGGAAAACGCAGTTTGGCGGTGACAATTCCACCATACATCTAAAAAAATGTTTCACTCGAACCATTGCACATTCCCACGCACAGTACACAACAGCACATATTGCATTGCACATTTGAAATTGATCTCCTCTTTGCTATACGTGGAGCGGCAAACAGAGGATGCAATGTGGCCGCGCTAGCAACCCCTTCAATACAATGGGACTTATGATGTACAATACCTTGATTAGGCTGAAAGGCAGCCCTTACGCCTGAAACCAGAAGGGGAATCAGATCGTAGGCGTATGGACAATCACATTCACGGCACGGACTCGCTGAGAACACGGCAGAGCTGACTGTTGGTTTCACAAACGAGTCACCTTCGCCATCCACGTCCACTCTCGCATTCGACCCGCTTAAAGAGAGGTCTGTAGATATAGTGTTGGCTGCTGTAGTTGATCTACCCATTGTGTTGACTGAAGATACAGCTTTACTGTGATGTGCAGTTGTGTGGCGCTTGTTGATGGGGTTGCAACGGTTGCGTGGCATGGCCAGTGCAGATAGAATGGGCCGTGCGGCGATGAGGTCCGTACAAGTGATATCTGTGATGGACAAACCATTGCCTGTAGACACTGAGTGAACAAGCAAAAAAGAGTTTTCGTTATATGGGGCTCGGGGTGATTGAGAGTTGCATTATCAGATGAATGTACCGAGGCGAATCATAGTTGGTAGCGTAGAATACAACACAGCTCCTTGTCAGTAACTGGGGCGAACGAAATCCTTGTTACCATTAAATATGTATAAAAATCCTTCAATCGGGATACAACCTTTAAGAGCGACTAAAATGAGATTGAAAAATTCATATCGAAACTATCGAATCCAGTTGTGCTTGTATATTTACGCCAATCCAAGTCGAAAGGCGTTCATAGATTCATGGACGTACTCCTAAACCTTAAGATTAACGTATGCTCGCATCCCGATTTCGGGATACAGCAAAATGCATACTATAGAGTTCTTGAAAGTAGCTTTGCTACAATACATCACCACAAGCTCGCAACTAGCAACGATATATGTATTTATCAACGACTTTTGAACAACATGTAATTAGCGACGACCTGAACTATTCTCCAGGCACAAACCCCTTTTACAATCATAGGTGACATTATAGTGATATTGAACCTTCTTACCATCATCGACATAAATTTTCTCCGGCGCAGATATGGAACGGCGTGCTGCGAGAGACTTCAGGAACCAGTCCGACAGTTGAAACCTGCAACGAACATGAGATTGTGCCACCGCTTGAGCCACACTTCAGCTTCATCCTTGCAATACTGGATGGTGGTCAACCTATTCAATATTTTACCAGGACCGACACCATGAAGACAATAGATGTATTCGAATTGAGTATACGAGCTTCTAGACCAGGGATGCATCAAATCATTGAGATTTAATGCCCCTACATTTTTAGCTAACTATTAATACCTCAATGGGAGCACAGAAGGATCAGACGAAGCCAAACATGTGGTGAACAAGCAAAACACGCATTTCATATTCGCCGGCGATGAGAGAGCATCGTGGAAGTCCAGGAGAATGATCACCTTGATCCTGTAACATTCGAAGATAAAACACGGGTGCTTTAAGAATTGGCAAAATCAGTACAAGCATCATCAGACACAGAGGAGATATAATCCATACATTGTTTATAAGAATGACTCTACCCAAAATCTCACTCTGAAGCACATTATTGGGCGAATAGCTCGTATGCATGCATCTATTGAATTGTACATTTCCCACGAATCTCGTTCGTGCTACTGCAATTCTTGGAAATCAGTCGTCACACACATCATATAACACGAGAAGTGAGATTACCTCACCGAACACCCACCAGAGTCGCAGCACCAGTAAACGCAATCTTTTGACAGTCATGGGATCGCCGTGCAGTGAAGTTATGTAACGTCTGGCGATGGAGATCTCCAAGAAAGGCTTGATGACAAACTCCTGCTTCCGTTTGAACTTCTCAGAGGTGTCTATCTGCAAATGCAAAGAGAGCGAACCTACACAATAAGGCTTACGTACTCGTACGTCTCGAGTTAACGTTTGCACAAACTCAAATCAGAGCACAGTATAGCAATAGCGAGCAACCAACAGCCGCGATACAAAGCATGAATCACCGGCACACACCTTTGCACGCGGGCCTATCATCCTGTCTACGATCGCGTCGAACGTTCTGAAAGCTTCATAAGCCAGAGTGGGATCGTCAGAATACCGCTGCGTGATAAAGGCAAAAGATGTGTGTTGGCCACAATAGATAGTCTGTAATATGGCATACGAGAGTAGTCTCAGGAAGACTGGCCTCAAGATGGACCTACTATTGTTCCAATTAGCATTGGTATGTACTTCCTATGCGCTACAATCTATAAGCAAAAGAGTCGTGTATTCCACAACTCTTTGTGACTTATCAAGCAGCTATTTCCCGACGGTTAGTGCGGAAGAAAATGTCTGCCTGATATAGCTCTAATTGTGAACTAATTTCATAACACGGATATGATCTTAATTTGTACAATAAATATTCTAAATAGCGTACCTACTTACCTCATCCGTCCATGCCTGCAGAGAAGCCTTGTTGATTTCGTTCAGCGCATTCGACGAACTCAGAATTCTCGCCAGCACTCGGCAAGTACGCAGTCTCGCAAGGAGTGCACTGCGCGCTGTATGCGAAGCAAATATTAGAGTTGAATACACACATGATGAGTCATTATCACGAGTGAGGGGATTGTGAGAATGACTGGCCTACATATTGCTTTGACTGCAATACAGTAGCTATTGACGGTGTACGTGCATAACACTACAAATGCAAGTGAGCACAACATAGACGAGCTTGAAACCACTATTGAAACTGAGTCTACACATGGCAAGTGAATTCACTACAGATAAACGTAAACAATTGCTAGAACTGAGTTTACACGGCAAGTGAATTCACAACAGATGAGCTTGCGTAATCAGCTGATCTAAAAACCATTGTGAATGCACAACAAATATTTGAGTTGAATACACAATGGCGTGTGGATTTCACGAGAGAGAACCCGTGTAGATAGACGGACTACATACGGTTGTACAAATGTGTCTTTGCAGTTCCACTCGTGCATATGCAAAGGACAGTCAAAAAATGCTCAGTGCCACAGCTAAATATACAATACATGTCTGTTGAAAACTTCCGTATACATAGTGCTTAAAGGTTTTAAGGTGAACCCTAAACCGTAAACCCCTAAGCACACGCGCTGACAATTAAAATTGAACGGAAATACGTGGAAAAAAAACCCTAAACCCTGGCGAGTTTCAGTTGGAACTTGGTGCTTAACAAGTAAATTTACTTGTTGAAAGTGCTTGAACTTACGTGCGTGCAGAGAGGCACGAAATTTGGATAAGAGATAGAGAATGAATTATCAGCACGCAAGTATGCCAGTTCAATATGTCATCAAAGCTATACAGATGTGCGTTCTACTGGACTTGTTTCTGGTAAAATCGGATCATAATCATATAATGCAACAAAACTCGTATTGTGAGAGGTGCCACACAACTATTCGGTGAAACACAGAACGCACTGATGGCAAATCAAAGACTGACAATATACTATAAGGGGAATGCACAAACCCCATCTATATACACGCGAAATACCAACCCTACAATCGTCGTGCGCATACATACCTCCTGGTATCGATAATTATCGATGAACCCCATCCTATAGATATATAAAAACATCTTGACAAAGACATCGCGGGGTACAAACATTCGCGACAACGCATACACACCCGATATGGCACTCAGTTCTCCCGTTGCGATTGAATGCTGGTCTTGTAAGTACGTCACACACCCTTTTGTAATGGACATGCGCTCACCGGGACATTCGTTGAACAATCTTTGCAGCAGTTGAGGTGCCTATGCAGGTGCGTAGAGCGACGTTTTCGGTTATGTGAGGTGTGTGGTGAGATGATATATGCACGAGCCATTTGCAATTAAGTACATGACATACAAGGAACGACACTTCTATTCGAAAACAATATATCCATATCAGGTACCGGTATCCACTGACTCAACAGACGGCAGGATTATAAATCTGTTATAGATCAAAATTCAATTCAAAATTGCAATACCAGATAACAAGACGCCATACTACTACTGAAGTCGAGACATACATACACTTCCAGATATCAGGAAATACACACGCACACAAATATATATATATGTATACGTATGTTCGAAATATACATGCAATATAACTGTCATCCCTGCAAAAGTGTGTATTTTTGGAAATACTTCAGTTTAGTCTGCAAGCAACCAATAAATTTGTTATGAGGGTATAATCCTTACCAACGAACGCACAACGCCTCTATCCGACTGTATACCAACACACAGCGCTCTGATCAACGGTACGATTGCCACCCCGATAGCTTTCCTCTCTTTCTTATTCCGCGCATCTCGAGAGGCATCCATTACAACGCGACCCAGCAACCGATAAATTCGCTTCAGAGCACACACGGGTACTTGAGTGTGCTGTGGATATGTATTTGCCCACATATGTCCGCTGTCCCGTTGAATGTCACTGTGGGTATTCTTTGAGAGCTCTCCTGGATATATATATACATATATATTAGTAAAGTTGGCCAAATTATGAATATTCAGACATTGGTATTGAAAGAATATGCGGTTGTTCTAGAAAGTAGAGAAGACGTGGAGAAGATTGTGCCAGACGATATAGTCAAATTAATAAATACTACAAGGGTGTAGTCACAACACCATATCCTGGTTCTGGGGTACAGTTAAGACTGATCAAGGAGTTTGTTTAGGCGAAATGGGCAATATTGAGGAATTCTACAACAAAGTTGTCAAGACAACATGTCCCGGTTCTGAGTTATAGAGAAGACCAGTCGCGATGATTGTATCAAACTGAACTTTTGGCATTGAGAAAATTACTGATTGATTGGCAGTAAACAATTCTACAGGTTGACTCCGTATTGGCACAGACATGCACTTCATGTCCATTTTTGCATTAGTGCGGCAATTCTACTAGCATACACAGGAAACAAAGTTGAAGTGATGTACGATGGCGCTATTAAATGTAACCACAAAAGGTCCTAACATGACCTCGAATAACTAGGTCAGATTGCGCTGGAAGAGATGTTTAAGGGTGAGCAGGAGGAATCAACAACATATCGGGTTCTTTGAACAGAAGTACGCGAGCAGCGCATCGAGGTGTGATATACGTATACAGGCATACGCTTGCAATACAGGCTCGTTAAACGGCCTAGCACCTTTGTAATAGAACTGTGCTATGAGACATGTATTGTCATCGCGTCTATAAACCTACATTGACAATTCAAGTATGTATGTATGAACTGATATGTGTGCACAAATACAGTTGCGAGAATTCAGGTAAGAAACAACATACCTAGCATCGATAGCAACGACACGCTCATGTCCTGTAGCAACTGCATTCCGTACTTGCACCAATTAATCAGACACTCTAAAATCTGTATGGGGGATTTATTTCAAAAAGCAATTTGATTGTAGAATTAGAACAAAATTATCACGTATTCTTGGAAGAGTTTGATATGACGTTCATACTCTCAGATGTCGGAATTGTAAACGTTTCGTATCATAATTCATGCCGTCAAAGAGACAAGGGCATAGCCAGATTGAAAGATGTGTTGCAGTTCATTTCCGCATGTTTGCTATTGTTCCGCTACCTAACCAATGCTATGCTCAGGACGGTTACTAGTGCTGTAGAAACGTTGATCCTCCGTGGGTGTTGAGGAGGACTTGTTGCAGGGTTGAACGATGTAACTATGCAGTGTTTTTATGCAAAGAGTTAACGAATAGCCGCAATACTGCTTCGCAGCTCCTGCTGTTGTCGACGATCATCGTTCGCAATTTCGCCGACAAATTCAATCACATCGCCGTGCAACATAAACAAGTCACCGGATCTACAAATGGACTCGGAGTTTGTGGCTTCACATAGCTTGAGTAGAGAGGCTCTACGCCAAGATAAAATATCGATTACCCAATGATGGTGTGCGCCACCTCCACACATTGGCAAACACACATTTGCTAAGCTGTATGAGCATGCCAATCATGCATCTCCCACACTGGGCTGTATATCTAGACTTCAAAACAAGCACACGGTGATGTAACATTTTGACATGTCCCATACCAGTACTCGTGTGTATACGTCTGTGATCTCCGCAGAAAGCGCTGTCAGCAAGGCTCGTCGGGCTGTCGTCTCCGGCTTGCCCTCAGACACATCGTGAGGGGAACAGAAAAAGGGACAGCAGAACAGAACATTCTATTCGATTGCAATTGCGTGTAACCAGAGAGATACAAGTACGTATATTCAGAGTTGAATGAGTTCACAGTGTTTTTCTTATTCTGTGCTTGTGTCATCTCTGCTCTACATATATAATTTTTACACAAGAGAGTGAAAAAGTACAAAATTACTTATTGAAAATCGCAATGGTGAAATATAAAGGCATGCCTTATACCAAAATAGGGGCATAGTAAAAACTTAAACATTGAAAAATCAGTCACAAGCGGTATATCCACGCATATGCTTATCAGAAAATACTTTTCCGATGAGGCATTCAAAAAAGAACCACGATTAGAGAACCAGAGCATGTGCACAACACATGATCTCGAATTTATCAACGACTTATGGCCAGCCTAAAGAACAATATGTATTGTACTGGAATACTACATTCAATGATAGAATTGACGTGGATTTGTGGGATTGCACTATATTGTCATCCAGGGACAGGTTGCTCGCAAAGATGCTTCAGGTATAACGAATCAAGTACACGGTAATTATAGCACTAATAGTTTCAATCGAGCAGCAGTCTATCTTTGGATACAACGAAACTGCAAACTGCGATACACATCCTATGTAACACCCGAAAATACTCAGAGACAAGCGATGCAATATATCTCGGGTGAAACACATAGTATACGAAAACGATAGTTTGGACCATAAAAAATATTCGCAAAACACGATGACAACTTTTGAATATTCATACAACATCAGACAGGACAAGACGTATATACACATATACGCATACGGTTGAAATCACGTTCACCGATGTATGCACGCTTTCAGGCGCTATAATAAATACTCCCGCATTCAGTATGAAATGCATACCTGCAGTATCTGGTTACTTCCAGCACTCCGACTGAGAACATCTACCAGCACTTCGTAGTACTGGGTTCGGTGCTCTGCATACACTTGGAATGTAGAAGTAGCTGCACACACTTCGGCACTTTCAAAAACTGTGTCGTAATCGAGGCGTGCATGAAACTTCTCGAGCTGGTGTACGCATCTGGGTATAGAACGAGGGGAACGTTGTAAAGTTAGATGTGCACTCGTATGCTAAAGTGTATATTTACAGACATGATCTCAGTCAGTGTATTCGTATGGGAAATCATATATACACAGACAAAATCTTAGTTAGGATAAACACCAGAATATGCGACACAGTGATCTTCCAATATTACCTGCAGTGATATTTCACAAACAGGTCTAGTGACACTTATCGGCTTGGACATATGCTGATATCATATGGGATCATTCACTCCATTGACACATCGAAAGTCTGTCATTAATTCTCGCCACAATGGTTGTTGAAATAAGATGTTCCAGGATTTGCACCAACAAGCAACTGATAGAGAACTTTAGACTTTCTAAATTAGCTTATTCGGGTACGAAGGAACGTGTAAAAAAGTATGAGTTTGTAATTCTGGTAATTGCCCCTTCGAAACAGCAGACAGCTTCAAGCTAGGACTAATACAAGGAAAAAGTTAATCCATAAAGCACAACAACGAGCGACTGACGGAAAACTTCCGGCTTGTGACATAATTGTTGAGGATGCGAAAGAAAAATGATATTCAGATACGAAGGAACACGTAGAATAAACTCATTCGGATAGGAAGGCACATGTCAATCAGCTCATTTGCACACGGAGAAATTATGATGAACCTATTACGATACGAAGCAATGTACAATACAGTAAATATGTACCAACTTGAAGCACTTGTCTTCTTACCTTCGTAACTCGAATGAGGCTCTCATCTGCTGATCCACACTGGTGTGACCATCCAACAACGTAGACAATGCGTCTCTTAGCAAAGGGATGATTGCTGACCATGGATTGTAATAGTGTGGCACTATTTTAGCACACATTGTATATATTCGAACGAGTATTCTATAAGCAAATGGGTACGAATGTTTTTATGTTAAGATAGCCCAAATTGACCGCCTCTGTAAGAAAGGATGCTAGGAACCGTGTTCACTTTCATTCAGTCTCAGATGGCCTAGCGTTGATTACGTGTATGTATTATGTAGTGTAAGTTGATGGTTTGCACAAACATACAGTCAGCGCCTCTGCGGTCGCCTAGCGCTGCTAGCGTGTATTTAAATGTTTTAAACAAAATCACACATTTCACACTAAGATTTATCGCACACGAAAGTATGTAAATAATGAACGCGAGAATGACTCTCAGTAAATATACAGTCACAGACTCACAGTCGATAAAGCCCGCGAAAACTTAATATGGTAAAAAAACAATACAGTGATGTCCATAAATACAGTAGTGATGTCCATACATACCAGACTCCAGAGTATACCACTTTAGCGTTTTCAAACTCTCACTCTACTAGTAATGGTCTCATATTGGGATCAGATAAAAATGTTCATAGACAAATATGGGTAAATATGTATATACATATGTGTACAGGATAAACATACTTGCTATACTTTTTTGCGTGTATACGACTTCGACCGTTAGACGACACGCACACACCATAATACTTGGTTGTATAGGTTAAACAGCAATACTGATCAAAATAACCGATACGACTATAACGAAGTACAAATAAACATACAATACTTGGTAGTATTCTCGCACACCCCTTAGCCTTTATAAGAATACTACCATCATTGAACTCCGGGCACTCAGAGTGCCTCAGCACAAGCATGCCCACAGTACTAGCGTGTTGCGACAGCTTTAAGGACACTGCGACTGCTGACGAGGTGAACCAGACGATTGCTTCCGCTATACAAGGTATAATCGCATCTTTTAGAATATAAGTACATATTCAGTGCTAGCTGTACGTCGACTTGTATTCGATTAGTGCAAGCTCTCCGAATACTGGCGTTTTCTGAGTCATGTGTGAAGCCTCACTCATATCTCGAATGATATTCTACAAGATCCGTCCAATTTTCAGTCAATATCTTTAGAATCATAGGTGACTAAGCACTCTCAAATTAGAGATGTATTTTGATTGATACATTTATTCTTATGGTATCTAGAACGGCACCCTACAATATGTGCTGCTATGTAAAAACATTATCTCGGTGTAAGTGCATGCGAAATATTCCAGCCAGTTCTCTTTTGGTGTGTATCATGATTTAAACCATAACTGCTATGTCAGCAAAGTAGAGATTCGACATGGTAGTCACACCATCACAGTAAGAAATAAGTCATTTGGTCAACTAGTGAGAGAGTGACTATTCTTGCCTATACCAAAGCAGCTATTCACTGAGCTCAAAGTCTTGTGTGAAATACTGCACCACGCGTATACCGAGACCCGACTCCTCATAGGTGCATTGGGCGTATCATTATCTTGCTCCGTTTTGAGTATCGATGTCTTTCTCCGTTTTCTATACTCCAATGCAGCCCTTCAAGCCGCGTTAGTAGAATACTTTCATCTTATGTACACTCACGTCTACGGGTATACGATGTGTCTTACTCTATCGCCAGCATCCTCAGAACCTCATATTACAAATATATCGTAAAGTATCTTTGCACTAGCTTGTGTTGCTAGGATTATCCAACCGCTGTTTCAGACGTATCACGAAGACTATGAGCTTGCAAGCGCGATCACCTATACATTTTCTCTGATCACTCCAACTACAATATGACTTGCCTGTTCCAGAGGGACGCTGGATGAACATGATAAGTTTGTTATATGGCTCATACATTTCTTCTCACATTGACACGGGTCAGATGCCACTGATATATCGGCCAGCAAGATTAACATGAGCGATGGGGGAGAAGGATTTGTAAGCGCATTGCAAGACGCTTTAGACCTGAGTATCGTTTCGGGTATGTGAAAACGGATTAGCTATCTAAGGCACCGAGTATATCAGTAGTACAGAGACCTTTGTTTCACATGGAGACTGCTGTAGCAAGGTGCGCTCGTAAGATGTAGTTCTCAGAATGCAAATGTGTCGATGGTATGTTTCAGTCGGGTGTACTATCTCATTTGTAGTGCAAGTATGCTGCTGCAATAGCCGAACGATGGGTGTTTCCATACTACAGCCCGTCTGCAAACGGCTTGAGTGCGTTCTGGTGCAGGTACCCGTCAAGGTACAATTGTGCGAAGCAGTATCGCCAACAACTCTCGACCAGATCTTTGCCCTTCGCTGTATCTCGATGCCTGTTTGTCCTGCATTTTCGCCCGCATTCTATAAGCCAATCCTTTAGTTATACCATACTATACCTGCTATTCCAGTGAGTGTAAATGGGCCTTTATTGTCCCCGATAACCGCCACATATGGTCTCTGTGAAGCCAAGCATCTTGCAGTGATTGAGTTAGCTGCTGCTGCTGGAATTGAGAGTGTGCCGGTTGAGCTTAGGAATCCTCTGAATACCTCCACCTCTGGCTTGGGTACACTTATAAAGGATGCTTATGAGAAAGGAGCCTGCTCTATACTTCTGGGTATAGGTGGGAGTGCAACAAACGACGCTGGCCTGGGTGCGCTACAGGTACAGAGCGTGAGAATCTGGTGTAAAGATATGCGAAGTATCAGTGAGTGTACTGGCTGTACTTAAGGTCAATTTGGTTGAGTGTGTATTAGTTAGACATCTCGTTCTATCGTATGCGAGTCACTTGTACATGGCACCGACTATGCGTAGCACCTATACAAGATGTTTAAGACTTAAACAATGTGTAAATCTATAACACCTCGAGCACTCTGCAAAATGTGTGCTGTGTATACTGTTGTGGAGTGCAAACATAGGAATTAGCAAGCCACATTCCTTCAATTGGCGAGGTTGTGCCACCTGATTGCTTGCCAACACTGACATCAATGGGTCACTAAGTGATTAGTACCATACATCGACCCATCAACTGTGTCTCTCGCTCTCTAGACGACGTCACAATACGTGCACGTACCTCGTCTCGCGTGACATCACAGATATACTATAGGCTTAGTATTTGTCTCTAATGTATGGATTGATAACTGTGCATACAGAAAGTATTGCAACCAAATAAGCTCGAAGGAGTACTGGTGTACTCTATATTGTCATGCCTGAAAGTACTACTGTATGGTCTTGGCCTGCCCAGCAAACCCCCAATGTCTTGACCTAAACTCGACTGTCACACGGTTTGGCAATCTAGTCAATGGGCCTTCAGATCCACACTAAGCACGGACTGTTGAACGAAACCTTCTGCGGCAAGCACTTGGCTGATGTTGTTGATATAGTCATCCCACCAGAGTTAGAAGAGATGGTAAAACGGCTGAGCATATCGGTGGCGTGTGACGTGACGAATCCCTTTGTTGGTGGTTTGGGGGCCGTCGCAGTATTTTCCACTCAAAAAGGCGCCGACGCTGCAATTAAAACGGAGGTGTGTGTTTGTGTGTGTGTGTGTGCGTGTGTTTTTATTTGTGTGTGTGTGTGTTTGTGCGATCCTGGTTTAACTTATAGTATACGCCACATTTAATCCTGTAGTCAACGAGTTGTTTTCGAGAAAAAAATCCCAGCATGTCTCTATCATTTGTTATTGGCATTGTTTTCTAAGCTACAATGAAGCTGTGTGCGCTCTCTGTCGGTTTTTTAGGGTACTACAATCGAGGACGAATACGGCAAGTGTTGTTATAGTGCTGATTTGTAGTTACTAATATATGAGATTTTTTTTTCTTTATTGCCAATTGTTTATGCCTTGGTAGTATGTGCGATGCACTGAAGCTACGTTAATGGCCCTAAAAAAAATATTGTTGTGATGATCAGTGATTATGCCTAATTGGGCTTAAACTACCACAGATTCACAACATACGAGCCTTATTGTAGGTATGTGTTGATTCGTGGTGTTGTCCCAGTCACTGATCTAACGCGTCTCATTTTTCTCTCCTCAGCTAGAGAGAGGAATGGAGGATCTTGCAAGAATCATTAAGCACAAATTTAATGTAGACGTCACAGATATGAGCGGCGCAGGCGCTGCCGGGGGCGTTGGAGGCTCATTTCATGCACTACTACGAGCTGAACTCAAACCGGTACAGTTTGAAGGGTGATATTGACACACTTGTACTTCCGTAAACTGCTGCAGTTGTAGTCACTAGATTTGCCGGTACTTTGTGTCCGGCAATCGATACTATTCAGATTGCTATACAAAACATCGATAGATACTCTGGGACGTCTTGATATAATGTGCACGTTGCTAAAATGCAAGTGGCAAGGTAAAGTTCCCAACTGCGGTTGCAACAACTCATGCGCTACCTAGACTCTACGTAGAAATAGTACATGTGGTTGCTAGGGTGGTTTGTCTGTCGTGCCTTCATGTCTGACCAAAGATGTCTTTGCGAATTCCAAACGAATGTTTACGTCTTGAAAGGGCTGGTCCAACATTTGCACTCTAGCGCATGTTTTGGATGTAATCTCCCTGGACAATTCTACCATCTGCATGGTCCCTACGCTCCGGTTCAATCTGTTTTTCCTACTGCAGGGCGTCGAACTGATTGCGAACGAATGTTTACGTCTTGAAAGGGCTGGTCCAACATTTGCACTCTAGCGCATGTTTTGAATGTAATCTCCCTGAACAATTCTACCATCTGCATGGTCCCTACGCTCCGGTTCAATCTGTTTTTCCTACTGCAGGGCGTCGAACTGATTGCGGACAACTTAGGCCTGGAAGACGCGATCAAAGCTGCTAATGTGGTTTTCACTGGAGAAGGTTCATATGACTCACAAACCGCTGGGGGCAAAGTGGTGTCGCATGTATGTACCACTGACGTCCAGAGATTCTTTTCCTTTTATTTTGGAGTTTATTTGTGTACTCGTGCAGGTCCCTCGAATGTACTTGCCAACATTTGTTTTACCTTTCTTTTCAGTCACAATCCGCTTCGCTAGCATGCTTGCTCTCACTAAATTTGAAGCATTCATTTGACATGCTCGCTTTTGTATTCTGATGTGAGAATTTATCTGTATACATAGGTACAAAAGCTGTGTGTGAGAAACATGAAACCATGCATCATAGTGTGTGGGCGGAACCAAATGACAGAGACTGCGCACGCAGCTGGTACAGATCTAGTTTGGGATTTGGTATCCGCATATGGTATGGAACAGTCAATGAACAACACCTGCAATTCTCTGCAAAAACTAATTGAATCGAAAAAATGGGATGTAATTAGTTTAATTGATGACATCTGAGTTAGGCTGATGGAACTATATGGCATCTGAGGCGCTTGATGTATTATATATGCATATCAGGCCCATAAACTCATATGCGGATACTCTCAGAAGCTTCAGTGAGAAATGAATATTCGAGTGTTTAGTGTATAACAGGTACTTCGTATCACACTGTTGTGCTAGCTGTGGCGACGCCCTGTTTCTTTCGATCGTCTATGACCATTTCATATAGTTCAAACAAACGTATTAAAGCCTTAAATATCTTTTCAAAGATGTACTACTTCGTGCGGAACA